>JANAVB010023996.1:8089703-8162203 GCA_029216955.1 Iris pallida | reverse complement strand
TTTCTATACCGAGTTTGCGTGGACTTTGTCTTCAACAAGTCTGCGTGAACTTCATCAAATTGGAGTACGTGGCAGCCATGCCACTGATCTCTCGCCTGCGTGTCCTGTAACTTGCACACGACCCATGCATGATTGCCATGTGTCCAACATTTACAGGCCACGTCCAGTAACTGCTCACAACCTTGCGTATGTTAAATCTTGCGTGATTTTTAACTAGGCACAGGCTGTGAAGACAGTTATCTTTTCAGTTATTATTTTTGACTCTATAAATAGAGTTCTTTTTCTTATTCATTGTACAGATACATTGATATCTACTGTCAAAATTTTGAGAGCTTTTCTTCTTCGCATAGTCCAAGGGATAAATCGATCGTCTTCTAGATCAGATTCCTACAGTTGTAATTTTTCCAGAAACACAACAAATAAAGAAAATTTCTTTATGGAAAACAAATTGGCGACTCTGCTGGGGAAAACCATCTCCTCTTCTGAGATGGCAACAACTCAATGCGATACTTCGTCAGTCGGCTCGACGAAGAAGGTGATGACGATCAAGTTCGATCAACTCGCCTATGAAGAAATGCAGCGGGCTAAGGGTGGCAAGCCCACTTCAGCCTCCATCACTACTGCCAAGTCGAAGGGACACTCCGTCTATGTCCCTAAGAATCATTTGGCAGTCAATGGTGAAGTTTCTGCCACAGTGTCTACTCCTAACACTGGCAAGAACTCTACTGCAAGCACACATACTCTTATGCGCTCGAAGATGACAGTAATTGAAAGTCACGCTGACAGTACTGGCTCCTTAGCCAAATCTGTTCCAACGTGCAAATTCAATTCTAAAAGTCACGCTGACAGTACTGGCTCCTTAGCCAAATCTGTTCCAGCGTGCAAATTCAACTCTAAAAGTCACGCTGACAGTACTGGCTCCTTAGCCAAATCTGTTCCAGCGTACAAATTCAATTCTAAAAGTCACGCTGACAGTACTGGCTCCTTAGCCAAATCTGTTCCAGTGTACAAATTCAACTCTAAAAGTCACGCTGACAGTACTGGCTCCTTAGCCAAATCTGTTCCAGTGTGCAATCACAAAGTCAACAATCACGCTGACAGTACTGGCTTCTTAGCCAAGTCTGTTCCAGCGTGTAACTTTAAAATTAAAAGTCACGCTAACAGCTCTGGTTCTTTAACCAAGTCTGTTTCAGCGTGTATTTCATCCAAGAGGAATGGCTCTTTAGCTATCTCTTCTTCTTTACTTGGTTCTCCTAGAACTGGGGGTGGTCTTCCACACAAAGTCCCTTCGAAAAGGAATGACTCTTTAGTTGTTTCTTCTGCTCCTGTAGTTTTTACTTCAGGAACAACTTTGACTGACAATCTTGTTAGTCAAAGAAAAGGAGATAGTCTTTTGACTACTCTTCCTTCTGGACATTCTATGTCTCAAAATCTGAATGAATCTAAGAAGAAACATTCCTCAATGTCTTCTTCTATGACTTCTTCAAATTGGGCACAGAATCTATCCATAAAAGAGGGTCTGTTACCAACTCCTAATCAAAAGGATGGTTCAACTCTTCCTTCTCTGCAAATATCCAGATCAATGGAAGGAAAACTCCATGTTTCCAAAATTAATGTGTTACTTTCCACTGATTTAAGAACAAGACTTAGTACTTCTAGTGCTAAAAAACCACACCAATTGGATATGAAAATAAGAGATCCAGATGCAGAGTATGCAAGAAACTATGTGGCTCATATCAATCACTCTCTGTATAATCAAGAGCCATCAAGACCCAAGAACAGGAAATATACTCCTCAATCTTCAGAAACAGATTTACGAGAATATCTTCAACAGAAGAGAAGGAGTAATTCTATGTCAAAAGATCATGCTGAATGTGACTTCCAGCCAGGAGTCATAATTCAGTGCAGATGTCAATCAATGGTACAAGACCATGGTGATCATGAATGTGACTTCCAGCAAAGAGTCACAATGCAATACAGATGTCAAACTAAACGACAATCTGTCTTCAATCGAATTCAGTGGAAACCTATGCCTGATGAAGATGAGCCTTTGTTTGCTTCTGTCAATATGACCTCTCGGGATACTGGGGGTAGAACTGATAGTCCAGATGGAGTATATAGAAACACCAAAGCAAGAGCTCTAGCCTCTAGTCAAAGAAATTTGATCTCCGAAATTGATTCTGAATTTCTGGAAGAATCTAACTTCCCACCTCTTCCTACTGGGGGTAGTTATCCTCTAACTGACTTTGATACACAAAGTAGTGAGTCAGAACAAACAATATCCACAAATTCATCAATAATCCCTCGTACAGTCACAACATATATGGTTGATGGGAATACTGATGAACCTTCTTCTTCCATGACTCCTCAAGAACAAAGAATTGCTTCTTTGGAACAACAAATGAGGTCTATGGCTGATAATATGAAGTCGATGTATGAACTCATGGCAGCCCAACTGCAAAATCAACAGACTGTACCAGAAGCTACACCAATTGACACTGGTGTAAGTCCAGTACATGTTCCTCCAGCAGTCCAGTCCAATACTCCTGGACAAGTTCAACCAGTTCCTAGTCTCTCTGGAGCTGGGGGTAGTGCTTACAATGCTGTTCTTCCTTCCAACTATTCTCCACAAGCTACAACTCCACAATCCTCTGGAGTTGTCTCTGAAGAATTGAGAAATCTCAAAACTCAATTTGAGGCATTCAAACAGAAAGATGGTTTACAAAGATTAGGCATCAAACAACCTTATCCGATAGAATGGAAGCAAGTATCGTATCCTCCTAAATACAAGCCTCCTACTATCTCATTTTATGATGGAACCACTTCTCCAAGTCAGTTTATTAATCACTTTGAAGTGATGACTGATCAACTGCAACCAAGTGATGCCCTCCTTACTCGGGTATTTATTGGATGTCTCAAGGGAACGGCTTATGAATGGTATAGAAGTCTCCCAGATAGGTGCATTACCTTATTTGCTGGTTTTAAACAGATGTTTCTGGAGAGGTTCTATGAAGGGCTCAATGACATGACTATGTCTGCTCTTATTAGAATCAAGCAAAAAAATAATGAAACTACAGAGGACTACATTGAACGGTTTCGAAGAGAAGCTCTGAAGATGCCTCTTGGAACTCCTGATGCTGTCACCATTGACACATGCAAATCAAACTTGTTGCCAATTATAAGCATGTGGACAGGCTCCACCCAATTTCAAGACTGGCCTTCCTTCATAGTCAGTGCCAAAGCCGCAGAGATCAGTACTGAAACTTTCAAAGGTTTAGGAGTGCAGATGTCCCCTAAAGAAACAGGTCAAAATAATGCTAAATTCAATAAAAGCAAAGGAAAAGAAACTCTTGAAGTTAATCTTCAGAGCAAAGATGCATCAAATGTTCAAACTCCTGCCTCTACAACTCAACAATCAAGAGCAACTCGCCCCAAGGAAGAATATTCTTTTGACGACGACGATATTCTTGGTATCTTTGAATGTCTGCTGAAAGGTAATAAAATACAATTACCTGAAATCAAGAAACCTGATGAAGCTGGAAAGACAGATCATCCCAAATACTGTCCATACCACAGAATGCTGGGTCACACAATTCATACATGCTATGTGCTAAAAGGAAAGATCCAAGAAATGATCAAATCTGGAGCTATCTCTCTTACTCCAAAAGAGAAGACTGTCACTTCTAATGTCGTTTCTATGCAATTTGGGGATTTCCCTCCTCAACTCCTGGAAAGTAGAATTGTTCCTATTCCCAAGGCAACTCTTGAAATAGTGAATATTTCTCCTCCACATTCTGAAGGATTAGCACCAATCACTTTGGAGACTGGAGAAATCATGTGGATTCATCCTGATCTAGTAGCAGACTTTGGATCTCCTTCTCCTCACAGGACTACTTCTCGAAAGTCCAAGAAGGCTGAAAAGATTAAGTTATGTCATATGACTTCTCTTGGATCTACCTCTGACACAGAGCCAAAAGAAAAAGAAGAAGCACTTGTTAGTGCTACTCGAACAGGGAAACCTTATCTAAAGGATTATTCCAAGAATCCTGAGGATACTCCTGATATCCTTCCAGCTGATAAAGATGCTCCTGATGTTCCTCCTGAAGAAGAATCTTCTACTGCACCTGTCCCTTCTATTACACCAGCTGAACCTGTTCCTCCCAAGCCCACAACCCTTGAGAAAGGCAAGCAACAGGCTCAGTTTGATAAACCAATCAAGAAGTCTCCTCATCTTGGACTTCAGAAGCCTTACAACTTCGACATTTTAGCTCAACTTGCTAATACTCCAGCTAGAATGTCTCTCTTTGAACTTCTACGTCTTTCTAAAGAGACTCGGGAGATATTAAGTGAAGCACTTCTTCAAGCTGACTCTTGCCTTGCTCAATTAAAGAAGCCAGATGCAGAACCTGCCACTTGCTTACATTGCAACAATATACTGGAGATTATCCCAAATATCACCTTTACACAAGATGACATGCTACTGGAGGACAATCGACATGACCGGCCTCTCTACTACACCGGTTATATCGATACAATGAAGATAGACCGTATCCTTATCGATCCAGGGTCTGCTATAAGCATAATGCCAAAGAGTTTGTTGGATGAACTGAAAATCCCTCTTCACAAGCTCTCCAAGACGGTTACTACTATCTTGGGATTCAATCAAAGCCGAAGCGAGCCTTTGGAGAAGATTCATCTGAAGCTTCAAATAGGTGATTTCAGATCTAAAGTCACTTTTTATGTGATTGAGATCGTGGGATCCTATAATCTTCTTCTGGGGAGGCCCTTTCTTCATGAAAATAATGTGGTGCCCTCTACTCTTCATCAGTGTTTTAAATACATTGACAGCAATGGAAGAGTACAAAAAGAAGTTGCTGACATAAATCCCTTCTATGGTGTTGAAGCTTATTTTAATGATTCCCGAATGTACAAAGAAGAACATACAAGGGTCATACAAGCCATGGAGAAAGAGGATGCACAAAGTGAGACCTTAATAATTCCTGTTAAAGGTCGAATTACTCAGCAGCAATCTCCCAAACTCTTTGGAGAAAATTCTTTCATTATTCCAGTAAGTGGAAGGATTTCTCCGTTACCTCAGTCGTCTACTCAAAATACACTGATCATTCCTGTCAGTGGGCGTACTACAGTTACTGTATCTTTACAGGATACTCTGCTAATTCCAGTTAGAGGGCGGACTACTCTTCCATCTCAAGCTTCAAGGGAGCTCACCTCTTCTGAGCCATTTGTTATCGATCTTAATCGAAACAAAACTTCTTCTTCTTCTCCCCCTTTAGTCATTGATTTGGCTAAAATCTCTAAGGCTCAACCTTCTTCCAATGTAAATATTGCTGTTTTTACATTTAATGAAAAGTCTCCATCTTTGCAGTAGGCTGATGTGTGTAATTATGTTCATAGTTATTTACATCTGTTAGATGACTTGAACACAATAACCATAGGAGTTGTACAGACTGTTCATACAGATGTATCCCTAGAACCAGTACAATCTTCATACTTTCTAGTTCCCAGCAGAAAGCCAGGAGACATTCCAATATTCTTTTACAAAGGGCCCCAAAGTCCTTCTGATCCAGATGATGATGACAAAAATGATGATGCTCGAAGGTTACAACTACGTCGTTATAGTCAGCAATCTAAAGACATCATCAAAAATATGGGCTATGACTTCAGGACTGGCCTCAATGATGGAAAAGGAAAAAAAATGCCTGTTCGAATTCCTTCTTTGAAATATGGAAGGACGAAATGCGGATTGGGTTATATTGCTTCTACTCCTTTTATTAATATTGTCCATGAAGATCCTGGATCTGACGAAGATAAGAGATCTGATTCTTCTAGTACTACTTCTTGGGATTCCGATACGAGCATCGGAGACTTCTACTGCAATATTCTGTCTTCCAACATGGTTTATATTGGCTGTTTTGAAAAAGATGATTAATACTTGACGATTCATCCGTTCATCTGACGGTTCGTCCGTTCATTAATGCCTGACGGTTCATCCGTTCATCTATCCGACGGCTCGCCCGTTTATTATAATCTGACGGTTAATCCGTTCATTCATCTAGTCTTTTGATTTTCGAGTCCAAAGATCATGAAAAATTGAGTTCAAAGATATTTTTATGTCTGAATTCTATTTTTTCCAATCAGTATTACACCAAGATCATTTTTGGTTTAATATCATCTGATAGAATTACAAAGTTTATTTGTATATTCTATTCTACTGAAATATGTCATGTATCATTTACCTCTGAACATATTTTCTATGAATCTATCATTATCAAAACAGTAAAACCAAACGTCAGATCAAAAACTTTCATTTGTTGTCATTTCATAATCAAAACATAGAATACAAGTAAAAGTGAAAATAGAAAGGATTCACTTGCTTGGAGTTATCAGCTCCCTAATATGATCTAGAACAGCATTCAGTTTTTCTTCATGGGTTTTTCTAATTCTTTCTGCTGCTACAATTGTAACATTCTGTTCATCGAAAGTAATGATGGCAGACTGGCGACGGTTGGCTTCTTCAATCTGTTCCGCCTGTATTTGTTCCCGTTCCTTCTGAAGAATCTCACAACGTTCGGCTTCAAAGATATAAGCCGTAGTAACCTCAGCTTGTTCTGTCTCCATGACAGCAATGCGCTCTTGAAGACGAGCTAATTCCTCTTTCAATTTCTTCAATTCTTCCGTCTTGGATGCTTTATCTTTTTCTAAAAATTCTACTCTTTGACGAGCAGCTAATATTTCTTCGCCCTTTTCTACTAATTTTTCAGTAGAAGAGGCAAGAAATGCTTCAAGAGCTGCCTGTTGAGACTGTACCTCATTCTCTAGTTGCTCAATCTCAGCTACGGTTAAAGATTGAAGGTCCTCCTTCTTGGTCTCCCAGTATTTTCGGATAGTTATTTCTAACTCATTCAGGAGATGTTCGAAGAAAATACACTGAGAGTTATAACCGGCATGTCGCAGTGCCATCAGTGGGAACTTGACCATAGTCCGAAGATCAGAAAAGGGCATAGCTCCATCCTTCAAGAAACGTCTAGAATATGTATCTAGATATAAATAAATGATTTCCGGATACATTCCTAGGGTCCTTGCTAGCCCAGTCTCGAATCCAGGAGTCGCTGTCATCATAGAAGAAGAAGCTTGAATATTTTCCATTCTCGGGACAGAAGTATGTGCGACAGGAGAAGTTGGCAAGTGTGAACTCCCTTCATCAGCATCAGTCTGGATAAGCGGAGCATGAGTCGAACTCATTGCTGCAGCAGTTCCTATAGTTAAAAAAATATATAATCAGCATTTAAAGAAAAAGAAATAGCATAAACAGAATTTGAAATAGAATTCTACCTGGCTGAGGTTCATATTCAGTATGTGGAGGGAGTCTTGCTTCTTCTCGCAGCCGGTCCATAATTGTATCCGATACCTGCTTTATATGGCTACTTCCAGCTCCAGAATTACTAGGTGCTAAAGCATTGTTCGGTGACTGAACAGGTTCAGGGCTAAGTTCCATTATGTTTTCTTTCACTTTATCTTCATCATAAGGAGTCGAAGTGCCAGCATGCCAGTCTTCTCCTCCTTCAGCTTCTTCTTCTTCTTCATCTTCAAGATGAGCTTCTGATTCAGAGTCAAGGATGTTCACATCTTCGTGAGTCTCTGGAACAGTGACGATAGAAAATTCAGTATTAGTTGCCGGTTCAGTCGTCTCTGGAATATCGGTCCGAAGAATAATGTCTTGACAAACATTCTTCAACAGATCATCAGCAGCTGATAGCTCAGACGCTTGCACATCTTTATCGCCTCTTGTAACAGAAATGTCTTCTTTAGCTTGAGTTTCAGGAACTTCTGGCTGTTCTGAAACCTTTTCCAGAGTTGGTTCTTCTTCAGAGTAGTCAATTTGGTCATCCAGTGCTTGAATGACACCTTCAGTCCCATGCTCAAAAGGGTTCGTCCTCGTCTCCGAGGGTTCGATAGCTACTCCACTTGTGATTGGAGCAATTTCCTGAACTTGAACCGACTCTACTTCAGTCTGTTCAGTTGAAGCTGTCGCAAGGTGAATATTATCAGATTCGGTCTTCTCAGTAGAAGCGGCTTCATTGATTTCTGGCAAAACTCCTTCACTCATGATCGTCTCTAGGAGTTTATTGCCCTTAAACTTGCTGACAGTCTTCTTAACATATTTTCCTCTCGACCTCCTTATCAAAGGAGCATCGTCTTCATCAGTCTCTTCGTCTTTATCAGCGGCATCGTCTTCATCAACTGAGATACCACCCAAAGATGAAGTAGCAGTCACCGAGATCCCTTTCTTCTTGTTCTTGGATGTTTGAGACCTAGTACTCCTCTTGGAGACGGTCTCAGATTCGTCACTTCTCTTTCTCTTGGAAAGAGATATAAATATAGGAGGAAGAACCTCGTCAGGAAAATTTCCTTCCTGGAATAATTCATAGGGAGGATCAACTTCTGTTGTCTCATGCTCGGGTTCAGAAGGAAAGTGTTGAATAACAATTTTTCTCTTTGACCTCTTCAACGGAGCCGAATCATCCTCTGCAACAAAGGTCTTCAGATTGAAGCTCGGCCTAAAGGTGCTCGACAACACATAGAAGCGAGCATACGTATAAAGCATCTTTGGCCCCGAGCTAGACAAAGGATTAGGCATAGAGAATACAACCTTTGTATCTCTCGCCGTAAAATATCTCCAAGCTCGAGCTCCGTCAATGAGTCCTCCACGAGCAGATAGACAAGTAGTGGCATTCCCAACATGAAGTTGGTCATACCCGAATTATCTGGCAAAATGGCTCGGTAAATATGGCTCCAGATATGCCATTTCTTCGTGACGATATACTAGATGAGAAGGCCGGATCCTCTGTAACCACTTGAAGGCTACATCATCTAGTCTGTTTCCCATACCTCCGTCCATCATATTTAAGGGCATGCTCTCGTAGCCCGCAGGTGGAGGGACATATTGGATAGACCAATGTGATGCCCTATTCAATACATTTCTGTATTCTGGGAGGGTATGAACCTTCCAGAACGTTTCTCCAGAATACCTCTCCAGAAAGAGACTGCTACTCCCTCCTGCCCCTGGAGGTATCAGACCATCATGATGAAGGAGAAGCCAACCAAATAAAAATGTGAAGGGCATCTCTATCCTTGGGAATTCTTCAGTCATCAGTCTCTGAGCAGACAGCATGGTAGTTACAAAATTCCGAAGACCTGCATTCAACCTGCAAGTCATCGCTGACAACAAGTCCAAATTGTAACCGTACACAAGGCGTACCGCTGCAAAGATAACGCTTCTGTGTATCCTGTCAAAGGAGCTAGAACCAGGAACGATGAACCTTCTTAACCACAAAGATAGGAATCCGACCAAATGACCGTTCCTTGACAGACTCTTGCCACTCTGCCTCACATAAGAGCTGAAAGTAGTTCCAGCCTTGAACTCGTACCAGTCTTCAGTAATGGTAAAGTCTTTGCAGTCATACTTCTCCAGCAAATAAATGATTTCACTTTCAGAGAGAGGTTTGAAGTTGCTAATTCGATACCACCCCTTCTCATTTATTTTCTTTTCATCATTTTCATGGTTCATGAAAATGTATGACATCCACTTCTGTATGTGGTTGCCAGCTTCATCTTTGGAACCCTTGTAATATAGGGTACAGGTGCCAAAATGGCACATCATCTCTTCAAATAGATGTACCATCTCCGGGTTCTTTTCTGTCAAAAACTTCAGCTCTTCTGACGTGGGAACATACTCCTCATACGGCAGTGAGCCTGAAGGCAGGTGTGAGATGTATTCTATCTCGTGAAGGGCGAAGCCCATCTCCCCTTTTGGGGTCATAAAAGTCCCCGTCTTATGGTTGTATCTCTCAACCAAAGCAAAGAATAAGGAAGGGTTGGGTTTGAAGCCGTAGGATGAGTTGACGACGGCATCATGAAGATTAATCTTTTTTAGCTCAGTCCTGAAGTTTTCCAAAGCCCACTGGACCAAAGTCTTCCATCTCACATTCTCATGATTCATTAGACCATTCATCCTCGGCGTCGAATGAGTCGGATAGAATACATTCTGGTTTGACATAAATTCATTTATGAAAATGGGCATCCTGAAGGGCATCACTATGGCTGAGTCTTCTGATGGTATACATCCAGGCTTTAAACCCCGAAATACTGATACATGGTCCTCTGGGGCACTAAAGAATCCTTCCTTTCTGTAAATAATACGGCTTGCCTTCGCCTGCTGATATTCTGTTAAATACCAAGACATCTTTCTCGGATAGCTGGCATGCATAAGTCTCATGATTGACAAACCCCTGGAAACCTTTGGCCAGTACATGGGTTGTTTCACATCCCCCTCGAAGCAGAAGCACACCTTCTCTCTAATACCCTTCGGCTGAGACTTCTATGCTATAGCATCTCCAAATAAGAATGCTAGTTTCTTGTGGGATACCAGATCCAGACTCTGAAAAGGTTGTCCATTCATTAAGCAGAGTAGGGTTGTGTGGTCTTGATTGGCCAACAATGATAGTCTTGCTTCAGGAAGATCAAAATACGGAAAAGTTATATGAGATAGATCATGCTTAAATGAAATGCTCAAGCACCCCTCAAAATCTGCTTCTTCGCTTCGGATGTCCACTACAGAAAATAACAGAAGACAAAGTCAGATATACCTATGTCTATGCGTGTATTACAGTATTTGTAGAAAAATTCAAAAGTCACGCAGACTTCACATGGATATATTACAGTGACGTACTGAGTGATTTATTCACGCAGACTATTAATTCACGCAAAGTTTAGACAGATTAGGATGAAAGTCATGCATCATTTGCCAGAATCATATTTTAGTGAAAATGACATGAACACACTAACAGGTCAAGACTAATCTATCCAGAAGATGACTCTCAGAAGTTTGCGTGAATAATTCAACATTGACATCTCTGCCAATATATGAAAAATCACGCAGAGTCGTCATGGAGACTGCGTGACTTTTTCATCATCGACGTTTTCTACCAAAATAAAAAATCACGCTGAGTCATGAGAACCATGCTCTTTTTGGCGTGAAACACAGAGCTTCGTAAACACGAAGATGTGAAGTATGGCTAACCCTAAAGAGGGGGCATACTTTGTTAATATCCTTTGCCCTAAAAAGGGGGGATATATTTCTGAAACTTCATCATTTGTTTTAAAGATCCTAAAAAATTCTATGTGGAGTTCATCTTCATCGTCTTCAACGGTTTGTATTCTCCTATCACTTACGATGTATAGGAGCTTGTGGGATTTCTTGTCGAGGAAGTCTGTCAGTAGTGGCACGTGAAGAAGTTGCAGGGGCTTTCCCCTTGGCCTGAACATCAGCCTTCTTAGGAGCCATTGCTGCTGAGAAAGGAGAAGAGGAAGTCGGGGAAGAAAGAGTTCGTCGGGGAAGATGAAGTTCTCTTCTGTGGGTTCTCTCTTTCAAAAGCAAGTAAAGAAAGAAAGAAGTAATCTATGGCTTATTTATAGGCTCATAAAGAATTCTTGCCTCGATATTTGGAGATTTGCACGGGATCCTAACAGCACAGAATCCTAACAGTTCAAATCATCTCGGAGTAAATCTCTCATTAAAGTCATCTCAGCGTGACTGATTCCATTTTTATCATCTCTATTTTCAAAGTATTTCGAAATAATTTATCATATTTCGAAAACTTTGAAGGGGGGTTTTGTAGACCTTTAAAAATGAAAGTCACGCTGAGTTGATCAAGACAGAGTCAAAAGTCACGCTCAGTTGATCCAGACAATATGAACCAAGTCACGCTGAAGACAGCTCATCATTTGTCAGAGAGTAATTATGACTGACAGCACGACAGTCGAAGAATGTCTCTTCATATGCCACGTATGCACAGAACTCGAGAGATCACCGCCGTCTATTGCGTGATTTTCGAAATCTTCTTCAGCAAGACTCAACCTTCGTCAAGTTGGCGTACCAAAAGGGTTTCTTGTCATTTAATACGACTGACAAAGCAATCACTGTCAGAGATTTTGTGTCAGTCGAGGCACGCCAAATCAAGACAGCTGGCAGTCTTATCTCAAGTCTGCGTGTATTTGTGTTCTTCATCTCAAGTTTGCGTGGATTCTGAAGTTTTCTTTCTCAAGTTTGCGTGGATTCTGAAGTTTTCTTTCTCAAGTTTGCGTGGATTCTGAAGTTTTCTTCCTCGAGTCTGCGTGGATCCTGAAGCTTCCTGCCCCAAGTTTGTATGGATTTTGAAGCTTTCTATACCGAGTTTGCGTGGACTTTGTCTTCAACAAGTCTACGTGAACTTCATCAAATTGGAGTACGTGGTAGCCATGCCACTGATCTCTCGCCTGCGTGTCCTGTAACTTGCACACGACCCATGCATGATTGCCATGTGTCCAACAGTTACACGCCACATCCAGTAACTGCTCACAACCTTGCGTATGTTAAATCCTGCGTGATTTTTAACTAGGCACAGGCTGTGAAGACAGTTATATTTTTAGTTATTATTTTTGACTCTATAAATAGAGTTCCTTTTCTCATTCATTGTACAGATACATTGATATCTACTGTCAAAATTTTGAGAGCTTTTCTTCTTCGCATAGTCCAAGGGATAAAGCGATCGTCTTCTAGATCGGATTCCTACAGTTGTAATTTTCCCAGAAACACAACAAATAAAGAGAATTTCTTTATGGAAAACAATATTAACTATATATATATATATATATATATATATATATATATATAAAGAAAGGAGTATATATATATAAAAATATAAAGCAAACTCATTACCAAGGCAAACAGCCAGCCTATTCCAGGCCGAGCAGACCATAGCAGTATCGAAGTATTGAACCCGAACTCTAAATTGGGGCCCAACCGAATGGTCATTAGCTAAACCCCACTTGTTCGTCCCAAACCCGAGCCCTGGAAAGCCAACCCGCAGCCTTCCTCCCAGGCTACAACCGATCGCATATATATGTATTGAAGAAAGAATTTCATCGACCAACCCCTTAAACCCTAACACCAGACTGCCTCTCCCTCATCCTGACAGCATCCCCGACCCCGGACGCGCCGCCCGCCGCCGCCAAGACCGCCGGAGCGCGCGCGAACGGCGGACACGCGCGCGCGCGACAGGGCACATCCGCGCAGTGGCCAGTATTGATCATACTTTGAGGTATGATTTCTCCCTGCGTATTCCTCCGATCTTCGATCCGTAAATTGTTACATAAAGCCTATTAGACCTTCTTTAAACCCCTTCAGATGGATTTTATTCTAGGACAGTAGAAAGCCCAGAAAATCGACGCAAAGTCGATCAAAAACCTGTTTAAAAACAGGACGGAAGACAGTTGAATTAGCCTACTTCGTATTTATTTATCTTCCAAACCATGCATAATTTGTAAAACCTATTAGAAGGCGTTTATTGGCAACATGTAGGGCTTCGAATCCCTTTTTGCAGAATTTGATTTCATCGACTACGTGCCGAGAAATCGGATTTCGAAGTTTTCCAAAAACCTATTTTCAAAATCATGAAAACGCTCTACACGACGTGCGTCACGCCAATCCGGACGACGTGGTCGCGTACCGAAAGGATCGAAAGCTGCATAATGTCTTTGTGGTCGTGTGGGCTTTGACGGAATTCAAATTGGTCGCGTGTGCGCGACGAATTTGATGCGTATCCATCAAAATTCACCGTATCGTGCACTTTGTAAATTTCTCAATTACTTTGTGCACGCTCGTCAGATCAAGACGAAACTTGTGCCAACTGGTCTGTATCATTTTTCTGGTCCTGTATGCCAAGTTTGGTCCAATTCTGAGACAGTTGAATCCGACGTGGTTTTGCGGGCCCTACGGTTCTACTCAACGGGCGATTTTGTGCCCGGCCCGCCGGAATCCAACTTTGGACATACGGTTGGGTTCGTATCGAAAAACTGGATCCGTAGACATGTAGTTTGACGACTTTAAAGACCGTTGACTTTGGCACGCTTTTTGGTACAAAGCGGGTCCAACGGCGGACACCGTTTTGATCCGAAATTACCGTTTTGCCCCTGTATCCAGAATTGGACTTAAGGATAGGCAATCTGTCACGCCCCAGATCCAGAATACTGGAGAGCAGGGGCGTACATAGCCAGCTACGTATATTGAAACAGAATACATCTCAACTATACGGTTACGACTGTCTAGATATGAGGGTTTACTACAAGCCAGCAGTCTCTTAAGGTCAAGCCTATTGTCTCAATCTCAAGCAATTAACAGAGTTACAAGATGTTAGAGCATCAAATATATATATAAGGCATCCCAAATATTACATATCGGATGATCATGAAGCTAGTCGTACAAAATGATAGGACTAGCAAGAGTTCGGTCATACATGATCAACCCTAGGATTTGTTAATCATGTTTACAGTCCGTAGGCAGACAGTAAGTAAATGTGCATCGAGCTAACAGGTGCTCGTCGTCTAAACGTCTCAAAAGAATAAATTTACATATAAGTGGGTGAAATAAAAAGGGAAAACCCACTCGTAGCCCGGGTTCCGTCTAGTGTTCACCATTGGGCTGGAAGCTTGGTAGATCCTCGGGAGCTGCTCTAAAATCTGGCCACACAAAACCAGCTGGGTCAAACCCCAGAAAGAGCAAGTGCCACAATGAGGCCACAAATAAGAACAAAAGCCAGCATATCAGAACATAAAGAATAAAAGGAAAGTACAAGTAATAAAAGTACACAGAGCGATAAACGACTAGGGATGTGGAACCATTCCGGGAGCCAGGTTACAATCCTTAAACCAAACAAGGACCGGGATTGTACCCCTTCGCCTGAATATCTCACTGTCTCTACCCATTTATCGTTAGAGATAAGTAAAATAATCATGATCAAGAGTTCCAGGTACAGGGCTAGACAAGACTTAGACAGAGCTGAACACCATTCATTCACAATCGGCCAAGCAAGTACTACGACTTACTACTTTAACTAACTAGGGTTATCACAAGCCTAATTACTAACAAGATGCAAGTGAGAATTTCCAGTTCCAAGCCTTGCAGACTATCCAGTTATCCTTTCGCGGGTTGAGAGTTATAGGTGGGTACATTGCCCGGGAGACAAAAGTACCCTTAGGTGACTTAGATGGTGCAACACATGATAGTGTACTGGAAATATGCTCTACTCATCGGCAAGCTACAAGTCCATTAAAGTACCCAGATAACGAGATTGCCTGTGACTGGGAATTCTCCATGTTCTAGTTTGATCTAATAATTAGCCTAATCCAATTTAGCGCGAGCCCCTGGCCGTGGTACCCAGGAAGTCACGTCCTAGACATGATGTAAGACAAGACAAGTGGATTGCACAAGCAAGCAAGCAGGAGCACCCACGGTGTCAAGTTGATTATACGAGTCAAGCTACAAGTTACAAGTCAAGTCATGAGTGCGCCGCCACGGGCCACTCTCAAGTTATCAAGATAAATCATGTCAGGGTACTTGTCAGGAGCGCACCACGACGGGCCACTATCATGTCAGGTTGGTCATGTCAGAAGTGCACGACTACAGGTCACTGTCATGTTATGCTAGTTCCTTGCCATACCAAGCCATGTACAATAGTCATTCCAAACATATTAAGTAAAATCAATTCATGACAAAAGGCGTAAGGATATAAAATGGGCGTAAAATATCTAAATAAATACCAATATATATAGGACTATAGAAGATCCAAACTTAAAGAAATAAACAATTCATCATAGACAAGTAGATTGTGCAGGGGGTCAGGGGTTGGGCTGCGCAGGGTATATACTGCGCATGGAAGAGCTGCGCAAGAGTTGCCTTGCACAAGGGTTACCTTGCGCAAGGGTAGACTGCGCAGGGGGTCAAGGGGTACAGGGTTAAAGGGGCACATGGGATGCCTTGCGCATCAATTGGATTGCACAAGGGAGGATTGCGCAAGGGTAGACTGCGCAGAGTATGGACTGCGTAATGGTCGAGTGCGCAGGGGTTACCTTGTGCATAGCTGGTTTGCGCATGGCTAGCTTGTGCTAGCGCAATCCAGCGCAGCACAAAGCACTAGCTGAGCCTATGCACAATCAGCCATGCACTAAAGAGCACAGGCCGGGGTGCGCCAATGTTCAAGTGCTAAAGAGCACTGGCCGAGAGCCTTCACCAAGGCTGAGATGAACTCCTCAAGAACACCAAAAACTTTAAATCTTCATAACTTAGACAAATCAAAACCAAATCTAGAGTTTCAAAGTTCTAACTTGAGTAAAATCGAATTCTCTTCCACATGGAAGCATCAAAATATGCAAAAATTGAAGTTTAACAGATCAAAACTAAGGATTTTCGAAAATGGTTAAAACCTCAATCTAGAAGAATGAAAGCTCCAAATCACAAAATGTCAAGTTCTAAAGTTGTTCCCCATGGCCTAATCTAGTTAATAGACAAATAAAAAGTGGTTCTTATTTGATGGCAAGGTGCACTTGCCTATGGTGTGGTGTTATGTGGAAGAAGGAAGAAGAAGTTGTAAAAAATTAATGGAGCTATGGAGGAGAGAGAAAAAGTTGGTAGATTTTAATGAGGGTGGTTGTGATGGAATGGGGGTGGAGAATAGGCTAAGGTGTTCCACTCATGATGAACCAAACCAAACCAAACCAACTCCACAAAATAAAACCAAGCCATGGTCCAAAACCCATTTACGAGAAACCGAGTCCACAAGTCGAGAAAATGAAATACGTGCCAAAATCAAATTACGAGTACAAATACGAAATACAGGAAATGGGGTTGACAACTCTACCCACCTTCAAAGAATTCCGTCCTCGGAATTTAATCAAGGAGGTAGAGATTGCCCCGATAAGCTATACTAAGCACAGGCAAGCTTCACTAAGCAGTTCAATCATACAATCATACAATGCAAGCAAGGAAGGGAAAGCGTAAGGCATAAGAAAGATATTATACCTCACGAGTCAAACATGTAGGGATATCGCGATCCGATGTCGTCCTCACGCTCCCACGTTGGCTCACCTAGAGAGTGATGACCCCAAGCAACATGGACTAAGTTAATAGTCTTGTTCTTGAGCGCCTTTTCTCTCCGATCCAATATAGACACGGGCCTCTCCTCATATGAAAGGTTGGTACCAACAACCAATTTCGAATGATCTAGGATATGGCTCGGGTCTGGGATGTACCGTCTTAATTGGGCTACATGAAATACATCATGTACCTTACTTAGCGACGGCGGAAGAGCGAGACGATAGGACACATCGTCTACTCGCTCTAGAATATCGAACGGCCCTATATACCTAGGACTAAGCTTTCCCCACACACCAAAACGAATGACGTCGCGGGTAGGCGAGATCCTAAGGAATACATGGTCGTCGACGGCAAATTCTAAGGGACGCCGATGAGCATCGGCCCAATGGTGCTGGCGATCCTAAGCAACTCGGAGGTGATCTCTGACTCTCCTGACCACTTCAATCGTCTGAGAAATCAGTTCTGGACCGAGCATCTACCTCTCTCCGACATCGTCCCATGCTAACGGGGATCTGCACTTCCTACTATACAGAGCCTCGAAGGGTGCCATCTGGATACTGGCCTGAAAACTATTATTGTACAAGAATTCCACCAGGTACAGGTGATCCTCCTACGAACCACCGAAGTCAAGGGTACACGACCACAACATATCTTCAAGAGTTTGTATAGTATGCTCTGACTGCCCATCTGTCTGCGGATGATACGCTGAGCTGAACTTGAGACGAGTCCCCAAACTTTGATGAAGACTGCGCCAGAAGTGCGATGTGAATCTCGTATCCCTGTCTGATACTATGCTGACTGGCACTCCGTGAAGTCGAACGATCTGCCTGAGATACATTTCTGCTAGCTGTGCCGTCGACTGTCCAACTCTGAATGGAAGAAAGTATGCCACCTTGGTAAGCCTGTCCACAATGACCCAAATAGCATCTCTGCCGGTCGGAGATCTGGGTAATCTAGTCACGAAATCCATGGTTATGTGTTCCCATTTCCATTCTGGGATCGGCAAGGGTTGAAGATGTCCAGCTGGCCTCTGATGTTCAGTCTTGACCTGTTGGTAAACCAAACATCGAGAGACATACCGGGCTATCTCCCTCTTCATACCATTCCACCAAAAGTGTTGACAAATATCTCGGTACATCTTCGTGCTGCCTGGGTGGATGGAATACTGTGAACTGTGAGCCTCTGCCATGACTTTCTGTCTGATATATCACTGGGTACACAAAGACGCGTGCCGTGTCGAAGTATACCATCTTCATGGATGCATAACTCTAGCCTGTGTCCTGCCTCGCACTCTGCTCTGAGCCGCTGAATCTTGGAATCTGTTAACTGTGTTGTCCGGATCCTCTCAACTATGGTGGACTGAATCTGTAGGCTGGCCATCAAGGCCACATTGGAAGAAAGAATCACTTCAATTCCCATCTTCTGAAGATCTGCTAATAGCTCTGGTTGCACTGTTAGAAGGTAGACTCCGGCTCTCCTGCTCAACGCATCTGCTACCACGTTGGCCTTTCCTGGGTGATACTGCAAGTCCATATCATAGTCCACAAGTAGCTCGAGCCATCTTCTCTGCCGCATATTAAGGTCCTTCTGGGTGAAAACATACTTCAGGCTCTTATGATTAGTAAATATCTCCACTCTGTCTCCGTACAAGTAGTGCCTCCACAACTTAAGTACAAACACTACTGCTGCTAGCTCCAAGTCGTGGGTCGGGTAATTCTTCTCATGATCACGGAGTTGACGTGACGCATAAGCAATTACCTTCCCATGCTGCATCAAAACACATCCCAATCCTCTGCCTGAAGTGTCGCAATAAACTGTGAATCCTCCGGTCCCATCTGGAAGTGTGAGAATGGGAGCCGTTATCAAACCTCGCTTCAACTTCTCAAATGATTCCTGACATTCTGCTGTCCAAACGAACGGCACATCCTTGCGGGTCAACTAGGTCATCGGCGCTGAAATCCTTGCAAAATCTGAGACGAACCGCCGGTAGTTGTCGGCCAATCCAAGGAAGCTGCGAACCTCTACCACTTAGCTAGGTACTGGCCATGACTCGATAGCCACAATCTTCTGAGAATCCACTTCCACTCCTCCTCTGGTAATGATGTGACCCAAGTAAGAAATACGATCGAGCCAGAACTCGCATTTACTGAACTTGGCGTACAACTGGTGCTCTCTGAGAATCTGGAGGACAACTCTGAGATGCTGCTCGTGCTCTGCTTCACTCTTGCTGTAGACCAGGATGTCATCAAGGAATACTATCACAAACTGATCCAAGTAAGGCATAAAAATATGGTTCATGAGGTCCATAAACACTGCCGGCGCATTGGTCGCTCCAAAGGGCATAACTAGAAACTCTCAATGCCCGTACCTCGATCTGAACGCCGTCTTCGGGATGTCCTGCTCTCTGACTCTGATCTAGTGGTATCCTGACCGCAAGTCTATCTTCGAAAAAACTGAAGCCCCTTTGAGTTCATCAAACAAGTCATCTATCCTTGGAAGAGGGTATCTGTTCTTGATTGTCACTGAGTTCAAGGTACGGTAATCAACACATAACCTGGACGTACCATCCTTCTTTTTCACAAGAAGTATCAGGGCTCCCCAAGGCGATCCACTAGCACGAATGAATCCCTTGGTTCTAAGTTCTTCAATTATTTTGTACAAAATCTCCAACTCTAAAGGCGCCATTCTGTAGACTCGCTCTGATACTGGTGCTGTCCCGGGAATCAAGTCGATGGTGAACTCAATCTTCCGCTTTGGCGACATCCCTGGAAGTTCCTCTGGGAAGACATCTGGAAACTCTTCAACTATCCGGGGTAACTGCACTGCTGCTACTGCCATCCGCAATACTGGAGGAGATGGCTCTACTGTGCCTCTGGAAAATGAAAACTCTGGCTCTCCGGGGATACTAAAGACAACTCTGCCAACATGGCAGTCTATCCTAGCATAATGGTTCCTCAACCAATCCATGCCTAGGACTACATCATAGTCTACCATAGGGAACTCTATGAGCCTAGCGGGGAACTCTCTACCGCTAACTACGATCCGACACGAGGAAAACACTCGATCTACTCCCACAAGACCATTACCAGTAAGTATATTGAGCCTCACTGATAATGACTCGGGCTCCAATCCTATCCGTGTCGCGAATCGTGCAGACATGAATAAATACGATGCACCAGAATCAAATAATACAGATGTTGGAAAGGTGTTGACGAGAATAGTACCTGCCACTACCTCACCTGGTGCAACTTCTTCTTCCATGGTCATCATCATAGCCTGACCTCTAGCTGCGGGTCCCCTCTGCTGGAAACCCCTCAGTCGGTTCTGTGCTGGAGCCTGGGTGAACTGCTGCTGGAAGGCCTGGGCCTGGGGCGCCAATGGCCTCGGGTACTGCTGTTGCTGCTGCTGCTGCTGCTGGACTGGAACTGGGGCTGGTTCTCTCACCGAAGAACTAGAAAGGTTGGATGATGATGGAGCTCCCCTATTCGGGCAGGTCCCTATCTGGTGGTCTGCTCCTTCACAAGCCAGGCACAACCCCTGTGCCCTACGACACTCTGCCACTACATGGCCTGGCTTTCCGTAATGAGAACATCCCACCGCGGAAGACTGCTTCTGCTTCTGCTGCTACGGGTACATCGGGGTCGAATACTGAACCGACGTCACTGAGGCCGCCCGTCTCGGAGTTCCAATGGTTATACCCCTAGCTGCCGGGACTGGAGCTGAAGATTGGTGCATCTGGTTGTGGGACCGCTTCCTGCCTCCGGTCCTGTCCACAATTCTCCGGGAGGTATACTCATGCCTCCTTGTTGCCTTCAATACTGCATCGAACGTCTGGTGCTCGAACTGCTCGACAGCCAATAATATCTCTAAATGCAGCCCTTGCTGGAACCGCTGAGCCCTATCGAACTCGGTTGCCACCAAGGTGGGGGCGAACCTACTCAGCCTAGAAAACTCGGTCGCATAGCCATCGACCGTCCTGCCTCCTTGCTTCAAGTTGGTGAATTTGGTCTGCAAGTCGTACCGTGCCACCGCATCAAAATACTTTGTCTGGAATCTCTCTCTGAACGTCGCCCAAGTAACTGGTGCCGCTAACCCCATGGCCTGAGCTGCCCACCAATCGCGAGCCAAGTCCAGTAACTGTAGCCGTACCACCGCCACCTTCTTATTCTTAGGTGTCCTAGCTGCTTCTAGAACCACCTCGGTATCCTGAAGCCAAGCGTCCACGGCAATCGCATCTTCACTGCCGTCAAAGAAGGGAGGGTTCAAGCGCTTGAAACTGTTGGCCACCTGATTCCCTTGGGGACCTCCTCTGTTTAGTGCATCATGAACTTCCTGGTGCAAGGCGTCGCCTCGACGATCTTGGGATGCAAACAGTTATCTGATAAGCCCTACCAAAGGTCCCTCATCCTGTCTAGCTGGTTGAACGGGCGGAGCTGCCTGAACTGGAGGTTCCGAGCCTCCGGGAAGCATAACTCGGGAGGCTACTCCAGAGTGCTGAGCTTGATCTTCCTGGCGCTGGGGTGCTTGCCGAGCTTCCTCTGGCTGGTTGGCGGGTCCGGGAGCAATGCCGCTGAAGAAGATGACATAGAGAACAATAAGAAAAGGACCAGGACGGATCAATGGTACAAGCAATGTGATCAGGTCGAGATTCTCGGAGATTTAAAGATACGAGCAGAGATCAATGGCGGATATTGATTGAGACATCTATTCGGTAAACCCTCACATTTTTTGAATGCCAAGACCTGCATGGGCCACCACTTAAACCATGTCACGCCCCAGAACCAGAATACTGGAGAGCGGGGGCGTAAATAGCCAGCTACGTATATTAAAACAGAATACATCTCAACTATACGGTCACGGCTGTCTAGATATGAGGGTTTACTACAAGCCAGCAGTCTCTTAAGGTCAAGCCTATTGTCTCAATCTCAAGCAATTAACAGAGTTACAAGATGTTAGAGCATCAAATATATATATAAGGCGTCCCAAATATTACATATCGGATGATCATGAAGCTAGTCGTACAAAATGATAGGACTAGCAAGAGTTCGGTCATACATGATCAACCCTAGGATTTGTTAATCATGTTTACAGCCCGTAGGCAGACAGTAAGTAAATGTGCATCGAGCTAACAGGTGCTCGTCGGCTAAACGCCTCAAAAGAATAAATTTACATATAAGTGGGTGAAATAAAAATAGAAAACTCACTCGTAGCCCGGGTTCCGTCTAGTGTTCACCATTGGGCTGGAAGCTTGGTAGATCCTCGGGAGCTGCTCCAAAATCTGGCCACACAAAACCAGCTGGGTCAAACCCCAGAAAGAGCAAGTGCCACAAGGAGGCCACAAATAAGAACAAAAGCCAGCATATCAGAACATAAAGAATAAAAGGAAAGTACAAGTAATAAAAGTACACAGAGCGATAAACGACTAGGGACGTGGAACCATTCCGGGAGCCAGGTTACAATCCTTAAACCAAACAAGGACCGGGATTGTACCCCTTCGCCTGAATAGCTCACTGTCTCTACCCATTTATCGTTAGAGATATGTAAAACAATCATGATCAAGAGTTCCAGGTACAGGGGCTAGACAAGACTTAGACAGAGCTGGACACCATTCATTCACAATCGGCCAAGCAAGTACAACGGCTTACTACTTTAACTAACTAAGGTTATCACAAGCCTAATTACTAACAAGATGCAAGTGAGAATTTCCAGTTCCAAGCCCTGCAGACTATCCAGTTATCCTTCCGCGGGTTGAGAGTTATAGGTGGGTACATTGCCCGGAAGACAAAAGAACCCTTAGGTGACTTAGAGGGTGGAACACATGACAGTGTGCTGGAAATGTGCTCTACTCGTCGGCAAGCTACAAGTCCATTAAAGCGCCCAGATAACGAGATTGCCTGTGACTAGGAATTCTCCATGTTCTAGTTTGATCTAATAATTAGCCTAATCCAATTTAGCGCAAGTCCCTGGCCGTGGTACCCAGAAAGTCACGTCCTAGACATGATGTAAGATAAGACAAGTGGATTGCACAAGCAAGCAAGCAGGAGCACCCACGGTGTCAAGTTGATTATACGAGTCAAGCTACAAGTTACAAGTCAAGTCATGAGTGCGCCGCCACGGGCCACTATCAAGTTATCAAGATAAATCATGTCAGGGTACTTGTCAGGAGCGCACCACGACAGGCCACTATCATGTCAGGTTGGTCATGTTAGAAGTACACCACTATGGGTCACTGTTGTGTTATGCTAGTTCCTTGCCATACCAAGCCATGTACAATAGTCATTCCAAACATATTAAGTAAAATCAGTTCATGACAAAAGGCGTAAGGATATAAAATGGGCGTAAAATATCTAAATAAATACCAATATATATAGGACTATAGAAGAGCCAAGCTTAAAGAAATAAACAATTCATCATAGACAAGTAGATTGTGCAGGGGGGTCAGGGGTTGGGCTGCGCAAGGTATGTACTGCGCATGGAAGAGCTGTGCAAGAGTTGCCTTGCACAAGGGTTACCTTGCGCAAGGGTAGACTGCGCAGGGGGTCAAGGGGTACAGGGTTAAAGGGGCACAGGGGATGCCTTGCGCATCAATTGGATTGCACAAGGGAGGATTGCGCAAGGGTAGACTGCGCAGAGTATGGACTGCGTAATGGTCGAGTGCGCAGGGGTTACCTTGCGCATGGCTGGTTTGCGCATGGCTAGCTTGTGCCAGCGCAATCCAGCGCAGCACAAAGCACTGGCTGAGCCTATGCGCAATCGGCCATGCGCTAAAGAGCACATGCCGGGGTGCGCCAACGGTCAAGTGCTAAAGAGCACTGGTCGAGAGCCTTCACCAAGGCTGAGATGAACTCCTCAAGAACACCAAAAACTTCAAATCTTCATAACTTAGCCAAATCAAAACCAAATCTAGAGTTTCAAAGTTCTAACTTGAATTAAATTGAATTCTCTTCCACATGGAAGCATCAAAACATGCAAAAATCGAAGTTTAATAGATCAAAACCAAAGATTTTCGAAAATGGTTAAAACCTAGATCTAGAAGAATGAAAGCTCCGAATCACAAAATGTCAAGTTCTAAAGTTGTTCCCCATGGCCTAATCTAGTTAATGGACAAATAAAAAGTGGTTCTTATTTGATGGCAAGGTGCACTTGCCTATGGTGTGGTGTTGTGTGGAAGAAGGAAGAAGAAGAAGTTGTAAGAAATTAATGGAGTTATGGAGGAGAGAGAAAAAGTTGGTGGGTTTTAATGAGGGTGGTTGTGATGGAATGGGGGTGGAGAATAGGCTAAGGTGTTCCACTCATGATTAACCAAAATAAACCAAACCAACTCCACAAATAAAACCAAGCCATGGTCCAAAACCTATTTACGAGAAACCGAGTCCACAAGTCTAGAAAATGAAATACGTGCCAAAATTAAATTACGAGTACAAATACGAAATACAGGAAATGGGGTTGACACAATCCTAGCTAATTTGACTATTCTAAAAATAATGGTAATGTTTATTTCAGCTTTCGGGGACTGTTGTACGGGTTTTGACTATTGTGGCACATTGAGTAGTTCAGACTGTCGGTTTTACCAGCAGAGGACCACAGGCGAGTACAGTTTATTGTCTGTATTTCGATATTGATCTTTACTATATTTTGTTGATTAGTCATTGGTTATGTGATTTTTATAATCTATTATAAATTATTGAGTCGGGAATGAGAAGTACCAAGGATTTGTGATCTGACCATAGCCCGTGTTTATTTTCTACAAGTAGTGTAGCCCATATTTATTTTCTGCAAGTAGTGTAGCCCGTGTTTATTTTCTGCAAGTAGTGTAGCCCGTGTTTATTTTCTACAGGTAGTGTAGCCCGTGTTTATTTTCTGCAAGTAGTGTAGCCCGTGTTTTTTTTCTGCAAGTAGTGTAGCCCGTGTTTATTTTCTGCAAGTAGACATTGTAGACCGTGCTTACTTTTCATACAAGTAGACCTCGTAGACCGTGCGGTGTAGCACCCAGATCGATCACATGTCAAAGGTACTTCTAACAGTTGGGGAAAATATTTTGTGTCTATTTACTTACTATTGGTTTTCCTGTATTTCCTGTTTATTTTCAAAACTCATAATTGATGTCTAACCTTTGTTTTATAGTCATTTTTTTAATTTGAAATTGTATTCAGTGGATTGTGCTCATTCCATTCCTGACTGGAAACCAACATTTTCAGGTTGGCCGTGGATCCACTTAGCTTGGGAGTGACGGGAATACTTGCAGACAAAAGCCTAGAGACTAGATAGATAGTTGAGTTGTAGTCATTCATTTATTTGTACAAGTTTATATTTTTCTACAAATGTAAAACTTGTGATCATTGTAAGTTAAATTAATTATGTGAATAAGCATTATTTGTGATTTTGATCTTCATGGCCGTGACAGCGTTCTACCGTCGCCACTGCGGCGTAGGCTGGCTTGGACACGTCTCGTATCCGTTTAAAAAAAATGGGTACGGGTCGTGACAAGTTTTTGTGGTGGCCCATGTAGGTCGGTCTTTGCAAATCATGCAAACTCGTGATAGTACTTAAGTTAGTTGTACTATTGCGAGCCTGCGATTAGAACATGCTCATTCACGAACAAGTATTAATTTAATTGAATGACTAGGACTAGAAGTCCCTTATACAAATTACCGATGGGTAGTCTAGGCCATACAATTTAGATGAGGAGTTATTAATGTTGATGGTTTGTCAGATCCCCATAGGTACACTATTATCTCTCGATATGACGACACGATCCAAGGTGGATAGATTATTCACTTGGTGAGACATGGCTTCATATCATTTATGATCTAACCTTGATGAAATGGGGCAAATCCTTCTCTTTGCCTCTTAGATATCATCCTCATATCTTAGTCGAACTGCCTATTTAGTTTCTATTTGCCCTAAGAATTAATATTTTGTATAAATTCTGATTATTGTTATCCCCATGCGGACCTCGAGTTAGTTTCGGTTCAAAGTTTTCCTCAATGTTTGAATACACATGGAATAGACATTAGAATATTTGTGTATCTTTTGTCTTCATGTATTTTCTCTCCGCTCAATCTTTTATTTTAAGGGTTGATAGGGCAAATATTTATGCCTTATTTTATAGTCAACTTGTTTGAATCTCTAGAAGCTCAGGGATTTATTTACAGATACAGTTACGAGAATGTTAGTTAACTTATACTGGCAGGACAGCAGCGTACTGTCGCCATTTATTTAAATTTTGGAGACTGGGATTCACTGCAGCCAGCAGCGCACTGGCGAGACACGACCCCTAGAGTTGAAAGGAGATTAGGAAAATATCGGTTATAGACTTTGCTAGAGATATGACTGGTGGTCTACTCTTGATCGTAGTTATCCTTGAGCCAATATTGGTAGAAGTTTTGTAAGTTGGATAGCACGTCTCCCGATCTAGCATTCCGTGTTCCTTGTGACCTATTGACAAGGTTATCGACTGACACTAATAGGGTTACCTAGAATGAAGAATGAAGAAGTCCATAAATCATTAGTCGACCAAGGCCCTAAGGATAGGATGATAGTGGGATGTCTATAGAAGCAAGAACACCAGGTGAAGTTTGATTCCCTCTAAACTCAAACTACTTGTGCCTTCTTTCAAAAATCTCGCATAATTGTATTTGACTATCTTAACAAACGATGCTGTTACAGTTTAGTTTTGCAAGCTCACTCTGTTCTCGAGCTTGATTCGAGGCATATGTTTAGTGGGGACGCCTTCTAACTTATTGTCTAATCAGAATCAGTATATTATGGTCTGATCAACTATGATGCATTTGGTTCGCTCTTCGTTTAATTACACTACGTGGATGGAGATATATAGGTATCTAGGATCTCATCCGTGACTGCTTTGACAATTCCTCTTGAATTATACGTTCGCCCTTGAATCACGTGATTGTATTCAGTAACATCTTTATTGAACTCTTTATTGTTTTTGTCTTTCACTGGTTCGAAAAGACAGAAGCTCGTAATTGGTAGAGAGATACCGCATATCCCCATGGCTATAGTAGTGGTATACACAGGTGTAGCTACCATCGGCTAGTCATATGACTGAGTTACTCGTTCTCCTCTTAACCCTCAAACTACTATTGAGACCTTCTAGCCATTCGAATTTGTGAATGATTAGGGTTTTACCCTTAGTCGAAATACCTACCTAGGAGACTACCTATTCTTTAGAGACCAAAGGTTGCGTGTCTCTAATTATTTGCTGGAAGCTTGTCTTAACTAGCAACCCTTAAGCCTTGAACCAACCCTTCCTCGACCGAAGCCACAGTTAGACCTGAGATGAGTGGACAATGGGGTAATCATTTACCGTGACGCTCATTCCGAGATTGGTTTCCAAAAAATATTACTCTAGTTATGTAAACCTAACTAGTGTTGGAACACCACAGTCACTAGCTTAGCCAATACCATAGCTTAAATACCCTGTCATATTATGATCTACCAGTTGTCAATAGCAATACACGATCACTGCAACTCTTGTGACGATGGTCTGGCAGGTTGACACAAATAGAAATTCACGACTCAGTTGTTAGAAATCTTTTCATATATTTTACCTTAGAGTTGGTTACCTCGTCGATAACGCTTGTAAATGGTCTGGCAGGTTAACACAAATAGGAATTCACGACTCAGTTGTTAGAAATCTTTTCATATGTTTTACCTCAGAGTTGGTTACCTCGTCGATAACGCTTGTAAACCACGGATGAATAGATCATTCTACTTTATCGACCATGCATCGTTGTACATGCTCGTTCTCTATTTATTGAGGAACGATCCTTGACATGACCTATATCCACGGTATCCTGTAACGCCGTGCCTTGTTCTCTTTTAACAAGAGTCGAGGTAAGTATCTGGACTTTGGAATCCTCCTAAACCTCACCATTCCTAAAACCATGTCCTAGCTTCTAAGGTGGGTAGACCGTAAGCCTTCTAAAATTTTTAGGATACACGAGGATTACCGATTGATTAGAATAACTTCTATTAGGATGACGATTAGTGCCCTTGGACTCCCACTTTTCATTTAGATCATTTTGTGTCCGCGGGCGTGTCATTAATATTAGGAGCACGAGACCAGCCGTTACCTTCCAACAAAGTTCTTATGCAAGATCTAGACGAGTCCTCCTTCATCTAGGTATATCATGTCCCACTCAAACATGTCCTCTTGTATTCTATTTTTATGGTACAACTTTCAGGTCAAAGGGTCTAGCTATAACCCTTGCCATAATACCCGTAACTTTCCGACTACAATTAGTGACTCAACCTCGACTCAATTCATCCGACCTAATATATGGTTGCGATCGACTCAAGGCCTACTACGCGCATGTCACTAATGTGCCACTCAATTGTGTCTTCTCGTGCCACTTAAACATAAAAGTCACTGAAGACGCATTATTGGGCTTTAGAGGCCTAGTTAACCATTCCGACTGCCCAACTAATTTAACCACTTGGGTTGAAATCTATTCTAGGTTACCCTAACCTAGTAGAAATAGTTTATCATGGGGATATTGTCCAGTCAATATGGATTGAAATCCTAGGTTCAACCAACCAGTGATTGATGTCCAATCAGAAAACCCGTTAAGACCCAGTAAAACCCATACATACATACCACTATATTTGGACTATAAACCGAACCTTTCGGAATAGGTCCCTATACCCTTTATGTTGTCTCCCCTTCTTAGAATCTGAAGTCGTTCGTAACCCTTATTCCATCTACCTGGAAGTTGCGATACGATCTTGCATTGACTTTATAACCCTTGCTCGTGTGTTTAAATAACCACGAAAAAGACCATAATCTTGATTTCTCAAATTCTGTTCTATTATAGAACCTTGTTTGGAATTTCAAGAAACAAAATTTTTCGTATTCCATGGATTGCAAGCCCCTCTAAGAAACGAAAGGTTCTTCGAGTTAGCAAGTGACTGGGCTAGAGTAGCCCAATCTAGCAAAAATTGGTCAATGACTCATAGACTTTTTTTTTATTTGTATCCTTGAATACTAACTACTGCTCTTGAGACTTCATTTTTACTTTCGATTGTTCTTCCTTGTCTTTATGTCCTTCCTATTTCTGAGCGACGAATGGTCATACTTATTAGAATTTACCAATATTTTTGCTACTTGTGTAAATTTGTTGCTTGTTGGATTTTGGTTTATCTAATAGATAAGAGAGGATTATAGAGGCCAAAAGCAATAGATATATATATATTTTTTTTTTGCAAATAGTTGGAAGATTATAAGTTTTAGTGCCATAGCTTTGAGGGAGTAGTATGTCCAAAGGTGGGTAGATGTCCTTGGGGTTCGTAGTTACAGAATGGCTAGGAGGAGGGTATAAACTATTTTTGAGGAATTAAGATTCGAGGAGATTAAGGTAATGGTAGATTTCCTTTTTTGAATTTAAGGAATAGTTATGAGTTAGAATTTTGAGGACGAAATTATTTTTAAGGTGGGTAGATTTGTAGCCCCTATTTCCGAATTTTTAATAATATTTTATTATTTATTTGAATTAAATGATGATTTTTTTAGCGTTTTTATAAATAATCATTTAGTTAATTATTACGGTAGATGATTTTAGCCATGATTGAGTTTTGGAGATTTTTAGACTGTAATATATACGCCTTTATATTGGTTTATTATTATTATTATTGTTGTTGTTGTTATTATTTTATTATTTTATTGTCAATAATACTGAGGTTTTTATGAAATAATACTATTTTATTACTATTGGTTATCTGTGTGTATATATATACATGTATATATACAAATATGCGTATATACGTATATATATATATATATATATATATATATATATATATATATATTATATATATATATATATATATATATATATATATAGTATTAGATATATAGATATATATAAATTCTAAATATATATATATGGGAGTGTAGGTATGTAAAATACGTATGTGCGTATGTGTATGTTTTATATATAAATATATATATATAGATATACGTGTGTGTATGTATATATATATATATATATATATATATATATATATATATATATATATATATATATATATATATATATATATATATATATATATATATGTATATTCATATTTATAAAAAAAAAAGGGCCTTATTCTGGGAATAGATAATATTGGGGTTCTATTTAGATTTTTGAGATTACTATATAAGTCTATATATCTAGATATAGATAAATAACTATATAGATATAGATAAATAAATATATAGATAAATAAATATATGGTTATAGATAAATATATATATGAATAAATATATATGTGTGTGTAAGTATGGTTATATATATAAAGAGTTTTACTATATATATATATATATATATATATATATATATATATATATATATATATATATATATATATATATATATATATATAGATAAAGGAGTATATATATAAAAATATAAAGCAAACTCATTAGCAAGGCAAACAACCAGCCTATTCCAGGCCGAGCAGACCATAGCAGTATCGAAGTATTGAACCCGAACTCTAAAGTGGGGCCCAACCGAATGGTCATTAGCAAAACCCCACTTGTTCGTCCCAAACCCGAGCCCTGGAAAGCTAACCCGCAGCCTTCCTCCCAGGCTACAACCGATCGCATATATATGTATTGAAGAAAGAATTTCATCGACCAACCCCTTAAACCCTAACACCAGACTGCCTCTCCCTCATCCTGACAGCGTCCTCGACCCCGGACGTGCCGCCCGCCGCCGCCAAGACCGCCGGAGCGCGCGCGAACGGCGGACACGCGTGCGCACGACAGGGCACATCCGCGCAGTGGCCATTATTGATCATACTTTGAGGTATGATTTCTCCCTGCGTATTCCTCCGATCTTCGATCCGTAAATTGTTACATAAAGCCTATTAGACCTTCTTCAAACCCCTTCAGATGGATTTTATTCTAGGACAGTAGAAAGCCCAGAAAATCGACGCAAAGTCGATCAAAAACCTGTTTAAAAACAGGACGGAAGACAGTTGAATTAGCCTACTTCGCATTTATTTATCTTCCAAACCATGCATAATTTGTAAAATTTATTAGAAGGCGTTTATTGACAACATGTAGGGCTTCGAATCCCTTTTTGTGGAATTTGATTTCATCGACTACGTGCCGAGAAATCGGATTCCGAAGTTTCCCAAAAACCTGTTTTCAAAATCATGAAAACGCTCCACACGACGTGCGTCACGCCAATCCGGACGACGTGGTCGCGTACCGAAAGGATCGAAAGCTGCGTAACGGCTTTGTGGTCGTGTGGGCTTTGACGGAATTCAAATTGGTCGCGTGTGCGCGACGAATTTGATGCGTATCCGTCAAAATTTACCGTATCGTGCACTTTGCAAATTTCTCAATTACTTTGTGCACGCTCGTCAGATCGAGACAAAACTTGCGCCAACAGGACCGTATCATTTTTCTGGTCCTGTATGCCAAGTTTGGTCCAATTCTGAGACAGTTGAATCCAACGTCGTTTTGCGGGCCCCACGGTTCCACTCAACGGGCGATTTTGTGCACGGCCCGCCGGAATCCAACTTTGGACATACGGTTGGGTTCGTATCGGAAAACGGGATCTGTAGACATGTAGTTTGACGACTTTAGAGACCGTTGACTCTGGCATGCTTTTTGGTGCAAAGCGGATCCAACGGCGGACACCGTTTTGACCCAAAATTACTGTTTTGCCCCTGTGTCCAAAATTGGATTTAAGGATGGGCAATCCTAGCTAATTTGACTATTCTAGAAATAATGGTAATGTTTATTTCAGCTTTCGGGGACTGTTGTACGGGTTTTGACTATTATGGTACATTGAGTAGTTCAGACTGTCGGTTTCACCAGCAGAGGACCACAGGCGAGTACAGTTTATTGTCTGCATTTTGATATTGATCTTTACTATATTTCATTGATTAGTCATTGGTTATGTGATTTTTATACTCTATTATAAATTATTGAGTCGGGAATGAGAAGTACCAAGGATGTGTGATCTGACCATAGCCCGTGTTTATTTTTTGCAAGTAGTGTAGCCCGTATTTATTTTCTGCAAGTAGTGTAGCCCGTGTTTATTTTCTGCAAGTAGTGTAGCCCGTGTTTATTTTCTGCAAGTAGTGTAACCCGTGTTTATTTTCTGCAAGTAGATATTGTAGACCGTGCTTACTTTTCATGCGAGTAGACCTCGTAGACCGTGTGGTGTAGCACCCCAGACCGATCACATGTCAAAGGTACTTCTAACAGTTGGAGAAAGTATTTTGTGTCTATTTACTTACTATTGGTTTTTCTGTATTTCCTGTTTACTTTCAAAACTCATAATTGATGTCTAACCTTTGTTTTATAGTCATTTTCTTTATTTGAAATTGCATTCAGTGGATTGTGCTCGTTCCATTCCTGATTGGAAACCAACATTTTCAGGTTAGCCGTGGATCCACTTAGCTTGGGAGTGACGGGAATACTTGCAGACAAAAGCCTAGAGACTAGATAGATAGTTGAGTTGCAGTCATTCATTTATTTGTACAAGTTTATATTTTTCTACAAATGTAAAACTTGTGATCATTGTAAGTTAAATTAATTATGTGAATGAGCATTATTTGTGATTTTGATCTTCATGGCCGTGACAGCGTTCTACCGCCGACACTGCGACATAGGCTGGCTTGGACACGTCTCGTATCAGTTTAAAAAAAACGGGTGCGGGTCGTGACACTTTTCCTTTGTCTGCTGCTCCCCCTGCGTAACATATGTATCTTCTTCTTCATTCTCTGTATCTGAGTCACTGTGCTCTCCCCCTTTCGTCCAGTTTTCTACAACCAAACACGGAACCGATCCGACGACCACATTTGGGCTTATTATCTCCCCCTCACATCTAACACCATCTGTGTTAGGTGTGTCACCAAATGCTGAACCTTCATCCGAACCATAGTATGGTTCGAGTTCTCTGAATGTAACGTCTATGCTTACAAACATCTTTCGCTCGACTGGACTCCAACAGGCATATCCTTTCTGAGTCGCCGTGTAACCGACAAAGACACATTTAACTGCCCTAGGATCCAGTTTGCCAACGCCTGGCCTATTATCTTGGACAAAACACACACATCCAAAAACTTTCTGTAGAACAGTGTATGTAATTGCCCCAGTAAGCATCTCCAACGGTGTCTTCCAGTCCAATACTTGAGATGGCATTCTGTTGATGAGATAAGAGGCCGTCAATATAGCCTATCCCCATAAGTGTTTCGGGACATTCATATCCAGCATTATCGTCCGTGCGACTTCCAGCAGGTGTCGGTTCTTTCGTTCAGCCATGCCATTTTGTGCCGGAGTATAAGCACATAAAGTTTGATGTAGTATTCCATGAGTGAAAAAATACTCAGCAATCCGCTTATTAGTATACTTCGTCCCATTGTCTGACCGAAAACACTTAATTTTAGCTCCATATTGTGTTTCCACCCGTCGATGAAAGTTTCGAAAGGCCTCAAGGACGTCACTTTTATTCTTCATAAGGTAGACCCATGTCACGCGGGTATAACAGTCAATAAAGGTGACGAACCATCGAAAGCCGTTAATTCCTGTTGTAGGACAAGGGCCCCATACGTACGAATGTATCATATCAAAAGCAGCAGAACTCCTATTTTCTGAGCTCACATACGAGCTTCTGGTATGTTTTTCCAACTCACAAGCATTACAAAATAACTTCTCCTTATTAGCCCTTTGATATAAGGACGGATACTTTCGACTAATAACTTTAAAAGAAGAATGACCGACACGCTGGTGGTGGAGTAGCAAGTCGGCTTCAACACTGCGACAGAAAGCTTCTGGTGGTGAGTCTGCTACCAAGGATGCCAATGCTTTGTCCAGTCCAGTCCTGTCTAAATACCACAACCCCTTATGCCATGTGCCAGTCCTAAGTCGTCGTCCTGTCCCTTTCTCCTGAAAAGTCACCATAGGAATGTCAAAGGAAACAATACAGTTAAGATCAAGTATAATGGCACTAATTGATAGAAGATTGACAGAAAAAGACGGAGCATGTAAGACATTGGTTAGAGTGATGGAAGGGGTGCATGCGACAGTGCCTTTACCCATTACAGGACTGGAAGTACCATCAGTGGTATGAATACTCTCCGGCAATGGTAGGTGAGTATAGTCCTGAAAAGCACCACGGGATCCCGTGACATGGCGAGATGCCCCAGAGTCCATAATCTATCCTGGCTGATGGACAGATGCAAGAGCACGTGCAGAATTATCGGTGCTGGTTTGGGCAAAGCAAGTGATGTGATCTCCCGAGGTAGAAGACGCCCCAGGACTGTCGGCCGAACCCAACATTGTGCCTCGCAACTTCTCAAGGAACTCCCGCTCAAGCGGGGTTATTTCAGCCAGTTGATTCTCTTCCCCTTCCTCCGCCAGATTTGCTTTGTGTCCGCCCCTTCTACCAGCATATCCTCCTATACTACCACGTCGGCCGCCACGACCCTGTCCTCGATCATTAGACTGATTGCACAAAGGTTTTGGACAAAATCGGATGTAATGTCCGGAGTTACCACAATTGTGGTAAACACCACCCACAGATGGAGGTTGATTGAAGGCAGCAAGGGCAGACTTTTCAACCGCGGCTGGCTCCCCCTGGTAGGTGCTCTTGTTGGGTATTAACTTCAGTCGAGCTTCTTCTTGTGTCATGCCGGCCATAGCTTCTTCCAAGGTTGGAAGCGTGGGTTGGGATAGGAGGATATTTCGTCGCTGCTCAAATACAAGGTGTAGTCCCTTCAGGAATTTCATCATACGCTGCCGCAAAATATAAGCCAGGAACGTCTGAAAGTACTTCGCGAATGCCGATTCGACTTGTGCATCTTCTATCCCAAGAGGATCATAATGATCCAGATCAGACCAGTACTTCTTCAACATGGCTGCGTACTCAGAGATGGTACGTTCGTCTTGGGCCACCCTATCGAGTTCATCTTGTAGTTGAAAGACCCGCATAGGGTTGCTCGAGCCGGAGTACATATCTTTTAGAGTCCGCCATATATCAGCAGCAACCTCCATTGCCTCGACATTATCCGACACCTGGTCAGTTAATGAGGCAGTCAACAATCCAGCCACGACGTTGTTGACAATCTCCCAAACAGCAAACTCCTTTGCGGAGTGATCGGCTGGCGCCTTGGCTTGGCCAGTGACATAGCCAACCAAGCCACGTCCCTTCAGCGTCCGCATCGCCTGCCGCGACCACTTCAAGTAGTTGGACGTTTCTTCCAACTTCGTCTCCAGCTTCTCCAGCTTCCCCATTTTGTAAGGTGACAGATCCACATCAGTATGGATCACACGAGGGGTTGCCTCGGTTAATCTTTTTGATAAGATATCATCAACCAAGGCCTTCATCTCTTCGGCCATCAGTTTGCCACTGATCGAGTCCATGGCTTCTGCAACTGTGAGCCCTATTCGTCGTCTTTCTCGTCATCTTCGACGTCGGAGTCTGCAACTTTGGAGTCTGCAACGTACCAAACTTCGTCGTCTTCTTTGACGTCAGAGACTTTACGAACGCGCTACTAACTTGGCTAGCACCGACGCGCACATGTAAAGTAAACACGTCAGGACACCAGAGAAGACATGATCAGTCTCTGTATAGATCCCGATGTGAAGGAAGAATAAAAAAATAAACATTTGTTAGTTCCAAACGACGTAATTTAGGAACAGAGTCGGTACAAATAAAGCATTTGACAGCCGACTGTCTTCGAAATACGCCGTTATTATTATTATTATTTTTTAATGTTGACGGCTAGGGTTAGGGTTTGGATAGGGCCGCTAGGGCTAGGGTTAGGGTTTCCATGTCAAGAGAGGCTAGGGTTAGGGTTTCCATGTCAAGAGAGGGAGAGGGAGAAGGGGGGCGGGGTGCTGCTGGGGTTCTGGAGGAGGAGGGTCGCTGGGAGGGTGCTGGAGAGGGGGTAGGGTGCTGCTGGGGTGCTGGAAGTGGGGTTCTGGAGGGAGGAGGGTCACTGGTAGGGTGCGGAAGGGGGTAGGAGGGTGTCGCTGGAAGGGAGGAGGGGCTGGAGTCGACAAGAGAGTTGGGGCAGCGGTGGGGCAGCCGGTGGGAGGGGGCAGCGTAAGGTCGGAGGGGTTGGAGCGGGTCGGCGGCTGGGGGGCAATTTTTTTTTTGTGGAGAGAGAGAGAGAGTTATGTCTCTGATACCATGTAGAAAATAATGGTTCAATAATTTTATTGATGGACTACTTCACTACTTATAGGGAGTCTAGCTCCTCTACATACTACATATTTCGATGTGGGACTAAAAGTCCCTTATTGATTCTCAACAGATTCTTTAGTGGTTGCATCTCAATAATAGCTTTGGTCTTATCGGGATCAACATAAATACCCTTTGAAGTAATGATAAAGTCCATGAACTTGCCGCTGGATTTCCTAGGAAGGACTTGGTTGGGTTCATCTTTGGTTGGTGTGCCCTCATTAGTCGAAGATGGTCCTTATGTCATGAAGGTGGTCACCCAAAAAATGACTTTTGACAGCGATGTCATCAACATAACATTCCACTGTTTAGTGTAAGTGTTTGTGGAATATAGTGCTCATGGCTAGCTGGTACGTAGCACCTGTGTTCTTTTAGACCAAAGGGCATTACCATGTAGCAGTATACCTCGATCGGAGTTCGGAATAACATATGTCTTTCATAATCTAGGAATATCTTGATTTGGTTGTAGCCTGAGTAACCATCCATGAAGGACATACGCTCGAACCTACAAGTACTATTGATTATCACATTAGTGATTGGTAAAGGAAACTCAATCTTTTGGACAAGAGGCGTTTAGATCACGGAAGTCTATGCAGACTCGGGTCTTTCCATTCTTTTTGACGACTGGGACAATGTTAGTTACCCAATCTGGGTGTTGTTCTTCGCGGATGAAACTGTTTGCTATCAGTTTATTCACTTCATCTATAATGGCGTTCATGACATATGGACGAAACTGCCATTGTTGTTGCTTCACTGGCTTAGCTTTAGGCAAAATATTTAGTCAATGCATGGCAATGTTTGGTCCAGACCCGACATATCCTCGTAACTCCATGCGAAGACATCTATGTATTCTCTCATAAGCTCTATGAGCGATTTACGGTCTTCCCTTCTCAAGCTTTTACTAATAAAAATTGGTTTAGGGGAGGTGTCGTCTCCTAAATCGATTTGGACAACTTCATCTTCAGAAGGGGGCTCGCATTGTTTTAAAGCGTTTCTCCCATCGAAACTCAAGTTGTTGAACCTAAGGTTCAACTTCGAAGGGTTTGAATAATTGGTCTTCTTCATCGATCTGGTCGACGGACGTCATATTCACCGATAACGTCTTCCGGAATACCTCTCCAATGCTGACATCGAAATCAATGAAAGAATCTGAAGGATATAAGTACGTCTCTTCTTCGGGTTCTAAAACTTCGAGAATCTCAGGCATGACATACCCTAGACCACTGCGGGTCTTGTGGTAGTAGTGGTCAGACTTACCCTTAGGGACGTTAATCTTGATTGGCAAGTGCCGACCCTTGCCGTAGTTGAGACGCATATTGCTATTCAGGGCATAACCCATCTTCTGGATGATATGCCTGTCTTGGAGAGTCTAGTAGTGAATATGTACAGTACCGATTTTGGGTTCTAGCTCACAAGGGATATGGACCCGGGAACCTTCTACTCGACCGAAAATAATAGACTTTTCTTCCCTTTTCTTTGCTGGTACTATAAGGTACGTGTCACGTATCGGGAGAACTAGACTTAGGGAATAAATGGATGCAATTTGTGTTTGTAGTGACAGCTCAAATTTTGCTCTAAAGAGTATGCAACAAAAGAAGACTCAAAGTAATTCATAGGCATTCCTTTATTGATAAAGTAAGACAATTCGTCTTCTAGAACTACATTATCAAAAGCAAAAAAATGAGGTACTATGAGGTTCTCTAACTTACTACCCCCATCATCTAAGACCGGTGGCAATGAAGAGGGAGGAGGATGACAGCGTAGCTTCACCGTGAGGGGCTTAGTTGAGAGGCCACTACAAGGAAAAAAGGCTTTCTTGATGGTTAATCCCCGTCAAGAATAGGTTATCTTGATGGTTGTGGATTCGTCAAGTAGGTCAGAGTTAAGAAAAGTCCTCTACTTTTTTTGACGGTCTCTGATAGGGCTTTTCTTGACGGTTTTTAAGCGTCATCTAAAATATTTTTCTTGACCGTTTTAGCCGTCAAAAAATTAGTTTTGAGAAACTGTCAATATAGTTGAAAACTTTTCTTGACTCCAGCCTAGATGACAGTTATTAACCGTCAAGAAAATTATTTTTTTACGGGCAAAAACTGTAAAAAAAATTATTTATTCACGGTTAAAAACTGTCAATGAAAAGCCCTTCTGTAGCAGGATTGAGTTAATTGTCGACGTTTTATAACCATCAAGAGAAGCTAAAGCCAAAACTCTATTTATAATATTATATTATGAATCGAACACACACATAATGTCAACAATCCAGAAGATTTAATACATAGAAAACTATAAAATCTATTTTTTTATTAACAAACTGTATATTGTTCATACACCATAAACTTTCAACACATCCAATACACATCCAACCACAAACATCAAACACTTATCCATCCACAAACATATCCAACCAAAGTATGTAGTTTCCATACATCTTAAACATCCAAAACTGATAATTATACAAATAAAACCAAAATAAGTAGCAAACCCAGCCGGAGCACATCCTCCCATGCATATTCACAGCACCTTCATTTTTCATGTGGTTCCTGAGAGAACAAGAGCACAAGTTACCACATTATGTTAATGAGCTTGTTGACCAACAAGAATACAAGAGAACAATATCCTGGAGAAATACATAGAGTATAATAACTCAATTGAACTATCATGAACAACATTTGGAAGACTAGATTACTAATAAAAGCAAAATAGTAATGGAATATTACAATTATATTGAATTGTAGGGGACACAATTCCTAAGCAAATCTCTATACCTAGTTGCATATTGGAATATCATGTAATGGAATATTACAGTTATATCTTCTTTCGACTTTCTTTATGACATAAGAAGCACAAATATGCCAAATTTCCTATGTTTGTGTTTCAGTTTCATGTCTTTTCCTGATTACTCAACATAGGTCTCACATGTCAAGGTCATGCCCTATATATTTGATCGAGAATAAATCAATGTTATGAAAAATTAATTTAGCTAATATTTTGTACCTTTACCTTGATATCGGCTTGTTCACCCACATACATATTAAAAGCAAGGTTTCGGCTTGGTAAAGTATATAACAACCTACATTAGAGATTACATTGCTAAGCAAAATTATTTTCGTGAACGAATAAAAAGAAATCATGATACATCCTTATTGCAGTTATCCTTATTATAGTTAATTCGTTCACAAAATTGGCCGTGAAAACCTCATGGTAAGTAGACAATTATTTGCAGGTTGCATTGATAGGGCTCATAAAAACTAATGTGTTTATTGCTAGTTCCTTGGTCTTGGATAAATAGAAAGTATGCAAGTCTGTAAAGGTTTCAAGGGTATCCACATATGCACTAATATTTTACCCTTCTTTTATTGTGTTTCCAGTTGTCCATCTTAGCACTCTAATTAGCTACAAACATTTTTTTGGGGCATTTCCTCCTGAACTACCCAACAATCTGATCATAAATAACAAGTTGTCTTATTGATGTCTTATAGTAATTTGCATGAGAGATGCCAAGAAGCAACAACAACAGTACACCCACAATACATATGAGAATCAATACAGGTTAACATGAGGATATAAAAGAAAATGCTATAAAGTGATAATATATTAATATATTTCTACTACTCATATATCTAGAACACAACTTTCGATCTATGGCCAATAGATGAAACATTTTTAGAAACAAACTGATATTAATGGAGAGCTGAAACGAAATATAAATTGCTTATATATATATATATATATATATATATATATATATATATATATATATATATATATATATCATTGAGTGCATATCTTCTCGCAATATTGTAAAGAACTCCAGGCTCTCTGAAATATGTCAGCTTGGTCATATGTATCATCAACTCCTCCGAGATCGGCATCGGGATCCCTTGATAGCAATTCTCGGAATGGACCGTGACCTTACGCAATGTAACAAATAAATAACAATAAAAAATTACGATAAAGAAGAAGTTAAGAAAAAATAGATAACTACAGGCCCTTAATTATTTTGATGTTCCACATCCAAGATGCATAGTTGTGGATGTTTTTAGAAAAAAAAACACATAATTATAAGCCCGTTACTAAATCAATGATGATAATATAACATAGTGACTTAATTAGCAAAGCTTACCAAATCAAACGTTCAAATTATCTCATACTATTATTTTTTTGCCTTACCATCAACTTAAGTTGTCTACCTACATAGAGACTTAGCCGACTCAAAACGCTTATAGGAAATATATTGGAAGGCCATATTTCTTTACAAAGAATTCATGCCATATTAGTAGCCATCTTTCATGAAAAGTAGGACAATACCAAAAGCTTTCCTACCATAATGTCTGTTGATTTTTTTAGGATATTTTGATTGGAAGGCCTATAGGCCAAGTACTTAATCATTTTTAATCACAGTTCACGGTATCGGCTATACTGAATTTCCCTACAACTACCAAAACCACCAAAACCGTCATAAAACTGCCAACTAAGAAGTGTCTAAGCAGGTTCAGATAGCAATATTGATAGTGCGAGCCATGGTTCAAATCTACTTTTCTTCTTTAACCTGTCCAATGAAGGGCATTTGTAACATTATCATCCATATCCACTAAAAACATCATCCTACAATGCTAATAAGACGAGGAGAACAATCTTGGAATTTTTTACGAATTGTATCCTCACAGTGTAACTCAAATACAAGTTGCCTATGTCAAATGCAATAGCTAAGATATGTTGCTTGACAACATATAAATCTTTTCTACCAAATACAAAATCTTTTGAATATCTTTCTTCAATTCTGGTCCAATATTTAAATTGAGCGGTGAAACAAGCTACAAGTTATAATAGAGAGAAGTCCGACGGATTCAAAAGATTGGGATTAAAAGGTTTCTTGATGTTATTGTTACTGTTTCTGGTTGCCATTGTTGTTTGCTATCATCGAAAACTATGTCAAAAATTAGTTTAATATAAGACCACGTATCAGATATCAAAAAGTTAAACATATGCATGGTTATAAATAACAAACAAAGGTTTCTTGTATGGCCATATTTTTCATGCAAAGAATCATATCTCATATAGTGATGATACTCAACATTACCCTCGATGTTAAAACTCTTTTATCTGCTATCATTTGAGCTACAGTCATTCAATATGAAGCATTTTGGTCAATATTGTTGGTGTTTTATTCTTTGTGTTGTGTGTGTTCACAACATTCTATTGTTAAAAGATAGTCCCACATCGGAAAATCACACCAATATGTATCTCTATATATTACTTATGAAGGAATAGAGAGATGCACATGGGTTGAGGCCCAATGGAGGGTGCCATGTGGAGGGATTTTACATAGAGGTGAGAATAAGAAACCAACTTTTGGCCAAATGAAAATAGATTTAAATCTATTGGAGCTAAGCCCCGAAGGGGCTTAGCGACTCGGACTCGGACTCGGGCTCGGGCTCGGGCTCGGGCTAATGGGCTTTTGAGGCTTAATGTGGCTTTTTGATGGCACTTGCGCAAAGCCATCTCGTGCCTATAATATCAGAAGCATCTCCTCTCTCCAAAGTTACAGAAAATACTCAAAAAATTTCCAGAGAGAGAGAGAAGTGATGCTGCTATTCCGAGGAGTCGTCGACATTTTTGGCCAGCGTTCTAAAGTTCTCTTCGAACTTGCTGGTTCCTGGAGGCTTGTCTGTAAGGCGGATATAGCTTTGAGCGCCAGTGATCTTTCACCCCAGCATGCTTTCTTCTTCCTCTGTTGGCTTCGAGAATACTGTGGCTTCTCTTTAGAAGTTATACGGTTCTGTTGCCTTCGAGAAAAATTACGAAATCTTTTTAGATTCTCGTAATACAACATCACCTTCTTTAGGGTGTTGTTGCTGGAAACATTGTCTTTACAATAGTTTCTGAATTCGTGGTTTTCCATCGATTATTCGCCAAGGGACTAACAATCTCAAAGCTATATCGAAAAGATGGATAACTCACGTGCATCGCTCGTCAATACCGACTTTAACAAGTTGGAGAAATTCGACGGCAAACATTTTCAAATCTGGAAACGAAAAGTAACCTTGAACATTCAACTCGTAGAAGTTGACCACGTGTTGAATGAGGAAGAACCGATCGTTCCAATAACCGGAACCGCAGAAGTTATTGCCGCTGCTAAGTCCAAGCAGGCAAAATAGATTAGAGAAAACAGTATCTGTAAACTGTTGATTCTCAATAGCATGGAAGACTCTCTGGCAGAGTCCTATTCCAAGAAGATTTCTGCCAAAGAGATTTGGGACTCCTTGGGGAAATTGTACGAAGATGACAAGAATCGGTCCAAGATCTTCTTGGTTGAAAGATACCACAAATGGACCTTCGAAGATGAGAAGGCTATGCTGCCCCAAGTAAAGGAGTTTCTGAAGCTGCGCCAAATGTTGGATGACGAGAAGATGCCTCTTGTCGACAAGTTTGTCATTGGAGGAATCGTCTCTAAACTTTCTGTAGGTTGGAGCAACTTCTATGCAAGGATGCACCGCAAGAAGCTGGACATATGTATGGAAGATCTCCTACAAGAGATCCATGTTGAGGACGAGATGTGCTCTCAACAGAAGATGGATTCTCTGTCCAAACAACTGGCGAAAGCAAATCTGGTCCAAACCAGAGAGTACAAGGGGAAGCAGGCGGCTTCTCCTTATAAGAAGAAGAAGGACTTCACTAATCTGAAAGTGAAGAGTCCTTCATTCAAGAATCAGAAGTCCAAGTCCCATGTGACTTGTTACAAATGTGGCAAGAAGGGCCACTACAAAAGTGACTGCAAGGAACCAGAAAAAGGTGAGCCTAGTAAGGTTTCTTTGGTTACTAATCTGGTTGTAATGATAGCACAGGTTGCAAATGTGGGGGTTGACTCGGACTGGTGGATAGACACTAGTGCGATATGTCATGTCTGCTTAGACAAGGAATGGTTCGACTCATATGAGCCAACTTCCGAGAAAGTCATAATGGCAAATCAGGCACAAGCTGAAGTACTGGGGATCGGGATGGTGGAGCTGAAACTCACATCGGAGAACACTCTGACACTTCAAGGAGTGAAGCATATTCCTGCAATTACTAAGAACCTGATTTCTGGGAGCCTGCTTTGTAACGCAGGCTTGAGGATGGACATCAATGCTGGCCAGATGGTGATGTCCAAGAAGGGTACATTCTTCGGAAAAGCTTTCCAGACTGAAGGAATGTACAAAATTCAGCTTGTTGTAACCCAGAAAAATGATATTAATGCTATTTCTACTTTGAACTATTCTTTTGAGTTGTGGCATAATAGGCTAGGACATGTTCATTGTAAAAGAATTAACAAAATGTCTAGCCTAGGACTTATCTCCAAGTGTGGGGGTAAGGTAGAGAAATGTGAAGTGTGTGCTCATACGAAGATCACAAGGAAACCCTTTCACAGGGTCCATCGAAGCACAGATCTTCTGGAGTTGGTTCACTCAGATATCTGTAATTTCAAGCAATTCTCTACAAAAGCCGGGATGAAGTATTTTATTACTTTCATCGACGACTTCTCAAAGTATGATTTTGTCTACTTGCTTAAGTCTAAAGACGAAGCATTCGAGAAGTTCAAGGAGTTCAGGGCCGAGGCTGAACGGCAAACTGGACAACAACTCAAAAGGCTAAGGAGTGATCGAGGCGGGGAGTATCGATCTCATGATTTCTCATCATTCTGTAAAGAACATAGAATCATAAATGAGACGACGGCTCCGTACTCTCCTCAATCCAACGGAGTAGCAGAAAGGAAGAACAAAACGTTGACAGAGATGATGAACTCTATGCTGTTGACTGCGGGTCTTCCAAAGAGCTTCTGGGGAGAAGCTGCATTAACGGCTACTTTCATTCTCAATAGAGTACCGTATGCAACTTCGGACATAACCTCTCATGAACTCTGGTTCAAAGTCAGACCTAACTTGAATGTCATTCGAGTGTGGGGGTGTCTGGCTTATGTGAAGCTCCCAGATCTGAAGATTCAGAAGCTGGGGACTAGGACTACTAAGGCTATCTTCTTGGGTTATGCCGAGAAGAGTGATGCTCGGAGATTCCTTGATATAGAATCAAATCATATCATTGAATCTCGCGATACTGAATATTTTGAAGACAAGTTTGTAAGGCAGAAAAATATTGTTCTCGCGGATCTTCCGGAGAATGATGAGAGTGCAAAGCAGACAGAAGTCCTTAAAGAACCAGTAGTCCAAGAAGAAGCTATCGTCGAAGAGACACCAGTTGAACCAGAACTCGCAGAGCCGTCAACTAAGCGAGTAAGGAGGCCGAAAGACTTCGAAGATGACTTCGTCACCTATCATGTGGAAGCAGATCCGCTTACCTATGATGAAGCGATGAAGACCAGAGATGTTGTATTGAGGCGATAGACAATGAGATTGACTCAATCACCTCCAATAATACATGGGTGTTAGTTGACCTGCCAGAAGGAGCAAGACCCATCGGATGCAAATGGATCTTCAAGAAGAAGATGAAAGCAGATGGAACCATCGATAAATTCAAGGCCAGGCTAGTGGCCAAAGGGTTTGCTCAGAAACAGGGGATCGACTATTTTGATACTGATGCTCCAGTAACTCGGATGACAACCATCAGATTGTTAATTGCTCCAGCAGCAATACACAAACTAGTGATACATCAGATGGATGTGAAAACGGTATTCCTTAATGGCGAACTAACCGAAGAGATCTACATGCAACAACCAAAAGGATTTGTTGTCAGAGGTCTGGAAGACAAAGTCTGCAAGTTGATGAAGTCTCTATATGGTTTGAAGCAAGCTCCCAAAATGTGGCATGAGAAGTTTGACAAAGTGATAAGGTCAAATGGCTACAAGGTCAGTAAAACAGACAAGTGTGTCTATACTAAGTTTGCTGACGAAAGAGGAGTTATCGTTTGTCTATACGTTGACGACATGCTAATCCTAGGTACGGATTTAAGCTGTGTCACAGAGACAAAGAAATTTCTCTCGACCAAGTTCAGTATGAAGGACTTGGGGGATGCTGATGTTATCTTGGGGCTCAAGATCATCCGGACAGGCACGGGAATAGCACTGTCACAATCTCATTACATTGAGAAAATGCTTACTCGATACGGGTATCAAGATCTTCCTATAATTGATACACCGTACCGGAGTGATCAGAAGCTGGAGCCAAATTCGAGAGAAAGCGTCAAGCAGTTGGAGTACGCCAGCGTCATCGGAAGCTTGATGTACGCTACTACTGCCACAAGGCCTGACATAGCTTTTGCGGTGGGAATGCTGAGTCGGTTCACTAGCAACCCAGGCGTTGAACACTGGAACGCTGTGAAGCGTGTTATGAGATATCTAAAAAAGACTCAGACATTTGCACTATACTACAGCAGAGATTCATCAGTAGTGGAAGGCTTCAGTGATGCTAGCTGGTGTTCAGAGGTGGAGAGCGAGTATTCTACAGGTGGATTCATATTCGCTTTGGGCGGAGCTGCTATATCGTGGAAATCGAAGAAGCAGACAATGTTATCTCGCTCCTCCATGGAATCTGAATTCTTTGCATTGGATGCTGCTGCAGATGAAGCAGAGTGGCTTCGGGAGCTCATGTATGATCTTCTAGTGGTTGGAGCTCAGATACCGGCAATCCCGATATACTGTGACAACCAGGCGGCAGCAGCAGTAGCATCAAATGAACTCTTTAACGGGAAGAAGAGGACTGTGCGGTTAAAGTACAGAGCAGTAAACGATCTCATCAAACGAGGCGTCATTGCAGTGATCGATGTTCGGAGTCAGGAGAACCTGGCGGATCCGTTCACGAAAGGCCTCAAACGACAGCTGGTCGAGGACACAGCAAGGAAGATGGGTTTGAAGGCATTCTAATATTGTGTCATTATAATCCTATCAATAAATTTTATGTTATTGGTTCAAAGAGAAATCTACCAGATATTTAATTTTTTGATTCAAGGGAGGACTATTGACTGGAAAAATATTAGTTAACAGTGGGTACTTGTTCTGCGGAACATGGAAGGGTTTCGAACCCAGAACCACTGTTGTCTACTATGAATTTTCTACAAAAAATTGATCCTGTGGGAAGGATGGCATAATGCCTTAATGAGTTCTCAGACTGAGTGAAGGTCTGTTATGCTTTACAGGAAGCATGGTAGCACAGCACTACAAGGAGTGTGACTCCATGCTATGTGTGGCGGTGACTCCACCATGAGGTTCTCGAAGGAGGTAAATCCTCGGCTATGTTATCCAAGTCACAGCGACGTAGCACCGCAAATAGGCAGTTAGCCTAATGCTGTATATTGAATTAAAGAGGGATGTAGTCAGCACTACAAAGAGGAGGTGTTCCTCATGTTACGGGTGGCACGACACCACAATGAGGTAAACCCGGCTAGGGATAAAGCCTCGGCCTTGCAAGCCATGTCGTAGCGGCATAACACCGCACAGAAAGCGTAAGGCTTCATGCTGGGTAGTTTGGCACTACAAAGGGGCTAGACCTCATGCTACGGGTAGTATGACACTACGATAAGGTTCCCGGTGATTCGGGGTAAGGTCCTCGGCTTAAGGCCATGTCATAGCGGCGTAGCGCCGCAAAGGAAGCGTTGGACGCTTCATGCCATGTCTCTTTAATAAAGAACTCACCTATAGTGTATGGACAAAGAGATATCAGGCCGTCTCTTGAGGGTAAATGTGTAGACGCCCAAAATACATACATTGAAATCCAGGCTGGCACAAGGCCTTTAATGTGCAGCCAGAAGCACAGATAACTACGTTATGTGAGTGGGAAAAATTACAGCTGTGGTACAGAATTCAAGGCGTAGTCTATTCTTGTATCATACTGTTGTTCAACCCATGCGGGAAGATTCAAGTCGTCAGCGACATCTATCCTAATGCATAATGGACAGTTATTATATGGAACGCTTAACTCATATATATAGAGATATGTGGGGGATTGTTGGTGTTTTATTCTTTGTGTTGTGTGTGTTCACAACATTCTATTGTTAAAAGATAGTCCCACATCGGAAAATCACACCAATATGTATCTCTATATATTACTTATGAATGAATAGAGAGATGCACATGGGTTGAGGCCCAATAGAGGGTGCCATATGGGAGGATTTTACATAGAGGTGAGAATAAGAAACCAACTTTTGGCCAAATGAAAATAGATTTAAATCTATTGGAGCTAAGCCCCGAAGGGGCTTAGCGACTCGGACTCAGACTCGGACTCGGACTCGGACTCGGGCTCGGGCTCGGGCTTGGGCTTGGGCTTGGGCTAATGGGCTTTTGAGGCTTTATGTGGCTTTTTGATGGCACTTTTCACTTAGCACGACAGCTCGTCGCAAGGCGCATTGTGCGCTTTAGTTGCGCGCGTGCGCGAGCCTCTGCGCGGCCCTGCATGGCGAGCGGGGTGTACAGAGCCTACGGAGCGTATGGGACATACGGGACATACGGGTCGTACGAGTCGAGCGGGTCGAGTGGGCCGTTCAAATTATGTAATGTCCGCGGGTCTTGTGGGCTCAGATCCGGAAATGGCTCAGATCCAGAAAATCCGGATCTGGCATTAAACCAGGGCGTGCGTTCAGAATTTGAAAAGCCCATCTCGTGCCTATAATATCAGAAGCATCTCCTCTCTCCAAAGTTACAGAAAATACTCAGAAAATTTCCAGAGAGAGAGAGAGAGAAGTGCTGCTGCTATTCCGAGGAGTCGTCGACATTTTTGGCCAGCGTTCTAAAGTTCTCTTCGAACTTGCTGGTTCCTGGAGGCTTGTCCGTAAGGCCGATATAGCTTTAAGCGCCGGTGATCTTTCACCCCAGCAGGCTTTCTTCTTCCTCTGTTGCCTTCGAGAATACTGTGGCTTCGCTTTAGAAGTTATACGGTTCTGTTGCCTTCGAGAAAAATTACGAAATCTTTTTAGATTCTCGAAATACAACATCACCTTCTTTAGGGTGTTGTTGCTGGAAACATTGTCTTTACAATAGTTTCTGAATTCGTAGTTTTCTATCGATTGTTCGCCAAGGGACTAACAAATATTTCCAACTTTCAGAAAGAAGAAAGATTGCTTCTCCTTTAGTCCTTACATGTAAAAGGTTATTCTTCTACTATGCTGCCTGTGATTAAACTTTTACCCATTGGTTTTACTTGAATATCTATAATATAAATATATAAAAATAGTAGGGTTATGGGAAATAGCTTTGTTCATAGAAGTTCCATGACTAAAATCTTCTAAACTAGCACGAATTGGTATTAAGATGATAAAGAACAAATACATCTTAATAGAAATGTTAAAAACAAGTATCACTTCTTCCATCTTTAATTTAGTTCTCTCAGCTGTATATATAAAACTACAATTATTTGATAAACATGAAAACCAGAGGGTGTAAGACAGAAGCTACAAACCTACATGAAAAGGTCGACCATAATTATCCATTCTCTATTAAGATTTCAATACTCAAAGTACTACTGGAAACACGAAAACACAATTGAGATGGTATCAAAAATAATGAAGAACATAAAAAACTGAGATCAATTATGGAAGGGAAACTTAACAACCCCAAGTATCAACTATTTCTCTAGTAAAAAGTAGTGGAGGAAAAAAATTATGAACATCTCAGCTAGTAATGTTATTAGTAAAAGTATGGCAAGTTGAGCAAATTTAAGGGTGCTCAATGTTTCATTTGTGGAGCTATAAGTCATGCATAAGATTAAATAAGCATAGATAAGCACAACTCACTAAGATAATGCAGTAGCCGGAATATAATTGAAGGATATAATTACATGAGGCATAATTAGAAAATTTACCAGATTGAAGGACCGATATTTGCAGCGATCATAATTTTTGAGTTTCCACGAAGGGGACCTTGTGAGAATTAGAAGTGTTAAATTGGTGGAACTACAAGAAAGGCAATCCAGTCCATGTTTCATCTAGCTGTGATTGGGAATGGTCTGAGGAATATCAAAGCCATACTCTTTGATCTTCTCATCCTCACCAAGATCTTATAACATGGTACGACATTTTTTGCTTCAATAGCCAAAAGATAAGTTTACTAGAAACACTCCTACAACTTTCCATTTAAACCGTATGTTTCACATCAAATAAGACTATCAAGCTCTCCTTTTACCATTACAAAGCAAGATTAGTCTAGGAATGAGCATCCAATTAGTTGAAAGATGTACAATGCCATCAAAAAGAACATATGATAATTTACTCTTCTACAACTATACTTTAGTCTAAGATCAACACTTGCAGGAATAATCTTCAGTTTCCTTACATACTCAAACTTGCATTTAATTAACAGTTAAACTGAAATCCATCGAGTTTTTCTTTGAATCATAAATCGGTTTCCTACTCATGGCTAGTTTATGTTTAACAAGAAAGAGACTACTGGAGACGTGCTTTAAATGTGCATATAAGTTTGGTGTAGCAAAACTCGACCTTCCTCAATTTGGACATGGTTTGGCCAATTTGAAGAATTACTTGGGGTTGGTATTATAAATTTGAAGTCTTTAAAGTGAAAATATTCATGAGAAGCTCCTCATTCAGGCTACAACAAGTGAAATGGTATATTAAACACAAATAGTTCAAGCAAACATTGGGCATCTTATTTGTTCAAACACCAAAATATTACCACAAAGAGGGTTTTTAGATGAAAGCAACCTGGCATCCAATAAGTCAGAACAATAGTTGTTGTACCAATGTAATTGCTCTAGTAGATAAATTACTAGATATCAAATTCCTTGTTCTACTATGGCCCTCGAAAATTAAAATAGAAATTAAAGCAGGAAATTAAGATGAATAGTTACCTGGCATGCAAGTTCTCGAGTAAATATGGACAATATAAAGTCCTTGTTCTACTATGGTCCTGGGAAATATTAAACCAGGAAGTTAGATAAATTACTAGAATAAAAAATTCAGAATATCAATATTTTCATTGCAATTCGACAAGTTGCATTGAAAACTTTGCATGAGACGATCTCATTTGTAGTTATACAAAGAAAATACATGATGGTTAATTAAACTACAAATGGGCACAATGATAGAAAAATGAGACAGTCTCTTGCAAATTATACTAAACACCTTAACTACAACAATTTAGAATCAATTTTGTTTCATGCCCAACAATCAAATACTGATACAAACCACTTTGCTCGAACTAATAAACACTGTACCAAATACCGTAGCTACAACTATGAAGAACCATTTTGCTCCGTATCCAACAAATCAAACGCCGACAACATCCAACATAATCCACAAAAATAAGTGATGGGTCCTTAATGAAACTAAAAAGTAATCCCTTGCATTATATCAAACAGCTTAGCTGCAATAACAAATAATCGATTTTGATTCATGCCCATCAACTCAAACCTCAATAGCAACCAATATATCTGTAATTAAACCACAAAAAGGGAGAAACAGATGGGTACCTCTTGGAGTGCAGCAGAATATTGGCATATTAATTTTGATATCAGATTCACAATTAATGCATCTACTATTTTAGATTCATTTACTCGTCAGGTTCTAAAGAAAGCACTCTATCAATGATAGAAATCTGCGTCCATCACCTGATGCTCAGACTTGATCCTGGATCACAATCAAGAATACAAAGCTTCACAAGTAAAAGATCCAGCTTTATATCTCCAAGAGTCTGTAATACATAGAAAACAAGTGTAAACACTTATGTATGAATGACAAAACTAAAAGCTTTAAAGATAAACAAATAGAATCTATGAAGAAGCGGTTCATCCGTAGGATGTCCACAGATTACTGTTGGGTAATCCGAATTGTTCCAACAAGTTTTTGTGGGGACATTTGGATCATCCCTTAGATCACCGCGGATCACCGAAGGGTAATCCGAATTGTCCCAGCAAGTTTTTGTGGGGACATTTGGATCATCCCTCGGATCATCGTGGATCACCAAAGGGTAATCCGAATTGTCACAGCAAGTTTTCTTATGGGGACATTCGGATCATCCCTCAGAGGGGACATTCAGATCATCCCTCAGATCATCGTGGATTACAGTCAGATATTATATTTTGAAACACCAAGTATTTGTGGGAACATTCGGGTGATCTAGTGGACCTGAGCAGATCGCCGTCGGATAATCCGTAAATGCTGAGCTGGCCATTTAAAATTCAAATCCAATGGTCACTATGAAGAGCATTTAATGCATCTAACGGCTAGTTTTCTAGCCGTTACTGTTGGATCGGATAATCCATCGGACGTCTACGAACAACCGACGGATCATCCGTTCCGAACAACCGATGGATTATCCGTTCGGCTGTAGTAAATGCTCACTTGTCTTGAATTTGTATAAATAGACTTCTACTTCTTTATATCCACAAAAGTGTTAGAGTTATTTCAAAGAGTTGTAACCTAGATCTTCCAAGTATTCGAGAAGATCAAAATCTTTTCTCTTGTGTGTTAAAGTTGACGAGCCTTCGTATAAAAAACTCATGTGTAAGAAGTTGACGAACCTTTGGATCAAAGCTCGTGTGTAAGAAGTTGACATGTCTTCGGATTAAAACTCATGTTGTACTATTTACTTAAATAATGGATTAAATCCAGAGAGAGTTCCGGGACTGAAATGCCCATGGAAGGATACCAGGATACATCGAGTGTTTGGTCCTCTCTCTTTTAAATTACTATTTACCTTGCTTATTATTATTTGTAATTATTTTATTATCTTATTCACCCCTCTAGGGTTCTACACGGAAGGGTATCCTTAGTCGAGGAGGACACCATCTCCTGACTGGCCACCAAGAAGCCAGTTAGAGGACTCCCAAACATTCTATTCAAGAAAGATATGATATGTGAGGAATACGAGAAGAGTAAGTTAACTAAATCTTCCTTCAAGTCTATCAACTTGGTGAGCACTACCAGATCCCTTCAACTTATTTATATGGATTTATTCGGTCCTAGTAGAGTAGCTAGTCTTGGTGGTAAATTTTATGGTTTTATTCTAGTGGATGATTTTTTGAGATTTACTTGGGTTAATTTTCTTGTAAATAAAAGTGATACTTTTTGTGAATTTGTTGCTTTTTGTAAACATGTTCAAAATGAGAAAGACATTATGATCAACAAAATTAGAAGAGATCATAGAGGTGAATTTGACAATGCCGATTTCATAAACTTTTGTATTAAAAATGGCTTTGGTCATGATTTTGCTTGTCCTAGAACTCCACAACAAAATGGTGTAGTAAAAAGAAAGAATATAACCCTCGACGATATGGCCAGGGTCATGTTAAACCAATATAAGCTCACTCAATATTTTTGGGCGGAAGCCGTTAACATGGCTTGTTATGTTATAAATAGGGTCTTAATTAGACCTATTTCTAAGAAAACTCCTTATGAGCTGTGGTTTGACAAAATTCCTTCTATTAAATTTTTTTAAAGTTTTTGGATGCAAGTGTTTTATTTTGAACACCAAAGATAACCTAGGCAAATTTGAAGAAAAGGCCTATGAAGGTATATTTCTTGGATATTCAATACATAGTAAGGGGTTTCGTATCTTTAACAAAAGAAGTCTTGTAGCCGAAGAGTCAATCAATGTCGCTTTTGACGAACTTAATATTTCTATATCTAGATCCCTGAACGATGTTGATGACATCTCTTTTGGCTTGGAAAATTCTTCTCTTGGAGATATAAATGCTCCTTCATCTAGTAATGAAGTTTTGATTCCTCCACCTAAAAATTCTTTAACTATAGAGACTCCTCTAGGTGATCTCTCCAAAGAATAGAGATTTGTCCCTCATTATCCCAAGGAACTTATCATTGGTGACCCCTCCTCACGAGTAAGCAATCGATCCTCTACATGAGATCACTGTGCAAATGTGGCTTTTACTTCTCAAATAGAGTCTAAAAATATCATCGATGCATTTAATAATAAATTTTGGATAATTGTAATACAAGAAAAGCTCAATCAATTCAAGAGAAACAACGTTTGGGAACTCGTTCCTAAGCCCCACAACTACCTTATTATTGGGACAAAGTGGGTGCTTCAAAATAAGCTTAACGAGGTTAGGATGATAACTCGGAACAAAGCACGATTGGTTGCTCAAGGCTATAACCAAGAGAAAGGCATTGATTATGAGGAAACATAAGCACCGGTTGCTCGTCTCGACTCCATCCAAATGCTTCGTACTTTTTCTTGTTTTAATAATTTTAGACTTTTTCAAATGGATGTCAAAAGTACCTTTCAGAATGGTGTTACTAAAGAAGATGTTTATGTCAAGCAACCTCCCGGCTTTGAAGATTTTCACTTTCCAGATCATGTTTTCAAATTACAGAAAGTCTTTTATGGCCTCAAACTAGCTCCTCGTGCTTGGTATGAGCGTCTTATCTCCTTCCTAATTTCTCACAACTTCTCCAAGGACAAAGTTGACACCACACACTTAAATCTCACAATGGAACACTTTTATTAGTTAAAATTTATGTAGGTGACATCATTTTTGGTTCCACTAACAAAACACTATGTGAAGAGTTTGCCAAAATTATGTAGAATGAGTTTGAAATGAGCATGATATGAGAATTATTATTCTTTCTTGGGTTGCAAATCAAGCAAAAACCTTAAGGCACATTCATCAATCAAGCCAAATATACCAAGGACATTCTTAAGCGCTTTGAACTAGATACATCCAAATTAATAAGAACACCTATGGCTACTACAAGTAAGCTTGATCAAGATGACGATGGTGTATCGGTCGACAATCGTAAGTATCGAGTATGATCAGTAGCTTACTCTATTTAACTGCTAGTCGTTCCGACATCATGTTTAGTATCTGCTTATGTGAAAGATACTAAGCAAATCCTAAAGAATCACACTTATGTGCCGTTAAGCACAATTTTTGGTATCTCAAAGGCACCATTAACATGGGACTTTGGTATCCAAAATCTCCATCATTTGAGCATATTGGCTACTCTGATACAGTTTTTTCCAGATGTAAGATTGACCAAAAAAGCACTAGCAGCACATGCTAATTCCTTGGAAAATTCTTGGTTTCATGGTTTAGAAAGAAACAAAATTCAGTTGTCCATTCTATAACTGAGGCCGAATATATTGTGGCTGGATGTTGTTGTGCACAAATTGTTTGGATGACACAAACACTTGTTGACTATGGTATTTTATTGAAAGGCATCTCTATCAAATGTAACAATACTAGCTCTATTAATCTTACTAAAAATCCTATTTGTCACTCACGTACGAAACACGTTAAGATTTGGCACAACTTTTTACATGATCATTAACTAAAAGAAGACATATATCTTGAATTTATTGACACAGAGCATCAACTTGCTGATATCTTTACCAAACCTCGTGCCGAAGATCGCTTCTCTTTCACTTGTCGAGAAATTGGCCTTCTTGAAAAATTGTTTTAAACACTTCAAATCTCTTTCCAAACGGATAAATCGAAGGACTATCCTGCAGATTTTTGCGGAACACCTTCAGATTTTTTGTTCCCTCTAAAACTGTAAGATCAGGCTTCCAGATCATTCTCGATATTATTTTTGAATTTTTCAAAATTCGATTTATCCACCAGATCTCTGCAAATTTTTGTCGGATGATATGACTAACACGATCTGGCACAAGTTTGACCGAACCAGACACTTTCTCTTTTCTAAAAATTCCTCCCTCTTTCCCAAACGCAGACAACACCCTTCTCAAACCTCTAAACCCCTCACATCCCCTTCCATTAAATACTCACCTACCCCATTAACTTCTCCCTTCCTCCTCTCTTTAAAAATGCCATAACTCTATCTCTTCTTTTTCCATCCCTCAACACACACACACCCCCTAACACCATCTCTGACCGGCCACCGACCGTACACATCTACCCACGTACGACCGCTGCAAATGACCACCACCATGTCCAACAAATGCTTCCGCCATGCCGCATTCTCTTCCTCCTCCCATGCTCCTCCTTCCGCCACTATGTTCCTGCCAACCACCATCGCCATCGCCAATGGCCGCAACCTAGCCATCTTTTACTCCGTCTAACAATCCTGAGACTTGTTTACTATTTTTCACAAACTTCCAATTTGCATCGACAAGCCCGTTTTATTTCTCTATTTCCTAAACCATCGGAAGATTTTCGAAAATTTCGGTCTCGCGGATCTGCTGGAGAGGTAAGTGGACATATATCTATTTCAACACAAAAAGGGGCTTTATTGATGTATCAGGTGCAAAATGTCGAAGCCTATACAAGTAAGCACGCCAAACGCGAAAAAGGGCCCAGAAGCTGGAACCCCAAAAAAGACGAAGCAAGACAGAACAAAAGGGAACAGACGGCCTATAGCAATGCCTGCCAAAAACCTGTAGGAGCGTGTGAGCATCTACTACGGATGCGGAGACACTGACAGAGGACTTTCCTGAGAAGCTGATGGAGGTTGTACTGATGACCTTCATACCTGGATTTGTTTCTGTTCTTCCAAAGCACCCAGATGCCAGCGGCTGCGACGATCTGCTACCCGTGAGAAGAACCCCAGCTGGCAAGAAGATCGTTGAAGCTCCCAGAATGGGGGACCTTGCCACATCGCCGAGAGAGACTAGACCAAAATTGGTGAGCGATGTTGCCATGGAAGAGGATGTGTTCTGTAGTTTCTGATTGGTGAGAGATACAACAGTGACACTTGGATGCTAAGCTGTATCCGATGGAGGTGAAGGAGTCGTCGGTCAGTAACTTTCGTCTATATTCTCTTCAGAAGAGGATTGACCATTTGTTGGGGATACAAGAGTGCCAGAATGGAGCAATCAACGGGGCGGGCGGATCGGTGTTTTTTGCCATCGACCTGGCGGATGCTAACGTGAAGGAGACATCGGACATGAGAGACCAATGAAGGATATCGACATTCTCGATGATAAAAGGTTCGACAAGGAGGCGCCCGTGCAGGATCCTGTGCCAGGAAGCGGAGGATTGATTGTTGACGAGTGCATTCGTAGGGTGGGAATGTGGAAAATATCTGGCCTTCATAAACCTCGTCCATATGGAAATATCTGTGCGCAACTGCCACCACAGCTTCATAGAATAAGCGTCGACGATATGAGCAAGTTTGGAAAAGCCCAGGCCACCAGCATCAGTGGATTTGGCCATAGAGTCCCAGCTAGCCCAGTGATGTTTGTCCCTGCCGTCATTGTGGCCCAGAAGAAGTTGGCGAAGAGGGATTCGATCTGAAAGAGGACTTTCTTGGGGGGGAGCACACAGCGAGGGTGTATATGGGGATTGAGGATAGGACATGCTTGATGAGGATAAGCTTGCCTCCCGGAGAGAGGGTTGCGTTGTGCCAACCCTCAATTTTTCTTTTGATTTTGTTCACCAATCCCTCGAAGATATCAGAGTTGGATTTACCGTACACCAGCGGACATCCCAGATAGGTGAGCGGTGGATATGCGGTAGTGAAGGATGTGATATTGGAGAGGATGTATGAATGAGTCCGATCGGCATTGTGATAGGTGTAGATGACGCTTTTATCCGCGTTGATATGTTGGCCAGAACATCTGGTATAATTCTCGAGGGTGCGGCAGATCACCTCAATCGACCCGATGTCTCCTGAAGAGAAGATGAGGATGTCGTCGGTATAGGCCAAGTGAGTGATGAGCGGGCATCCCGTTGTGGTGTGGTAGTGACGAAATTTGGGGGTGTTCGCCATGTTGTTAAGGTTTCTGCTAAGCACTTCGGCTGCGATGATAAAGATGGTGGCGGATAAAGGGACCCTTGACGGACTCCATGGCTTGATCTAAAAAATTTGTCGGTTTGTCCGTTGATTACAGTGGAGAACCAGGAGTTGTTGACGGACCGAAAGATGATGTCGATCCAAGTTTTCGAGAACCCGAAAGCTCTGAGAACCCAGATCATGAATTGCCAGTCCAGGCGGTCGTAGGCTTTCTTCATGTCGAGTTTGATGGCTACGTTTCCCCCCTAGACGGGAATTTCATGTAGGTGATAAACTCCTGAGCGAGTAAGACGTTATCGGTGATGTTTCGGCAGGGGACGAAATCGCTCTGATCCTCGGAGATGATCCTAGGAAGGAGGTTGGACATGCAAGTCGCAATGATCTTGGAGATGATTTTGTTGGTGAAGTTACAAAGGCTGATCGGTCTGAAGTCTTTGAAAGTCTTCGGGTTGTCTTTTTTAGGGATGAGGATAAGGTTGGCCCGGGAGATGGCTTTGGGGTAGTTGGCGCCAGCAAAAAATGCCACCGCAACATCATGAAAGTCAGGTCCAATAATCTCCCAACAAGAGCAAAATAAAGCTCCCGAGAAACCGTCGGGTCCAGGAGCGATGTGCTCATCAAGAGACCAGACAGCTGACTTGAGCTTCTCCTTGGAAGGGGGGTCAATAGCATGTCGTTGTCCTGATCGCTGATCAGGCTGGGGACCTGAGCCAGGAAGGCCTCATCCTTAACGACGGACGCTTTGGCAAAAAGTTTGGTGTAGAAGTTAGCAGCCACCCTGTTAATGTTGTTCTGACCTCTGAGGAGATTACTGTTGTCATCTGATATTTGGTGAAGGTTGAGCTAGTTTCTGCGGCCCTTGACACAGACGTGGAAGAATCTAGAGTTTCTGTCCCTCTTGGAGTCCCAGGACAGCCTGGCTTTTTGCTTCCAGAATTCTGTCTCGACCTTTAACCTGGACTTGAGGATTGCTTTGGTGAGGTTCAGGGCGGAGCACGCTCCCGACGTTCTGTTCGTGGAGAACAGGATCTCGGCTCTTGTGACATCATCTTCAGCTGTGTTGATAGCTTGAAAGATATTACCAAAAGCGAGTATGCTCCAAGCCGATAACGTGCCTTTGGTAGTTTAAGCTTGGCTGCAACGCAGATGAGGGGGTCCGGGTTGTTGATAGAATTCTATGCCGACGCCACTATATTTCTAAAATTAGGATGGTATCTCCAGAAGTTCTGGAAGCGGAAAGCTTTTTTTGATTTGGGTAGAGTTGCTGACTCTCTCTATCAGAAGAGGGGAATGATCTGATTTCGTGGTGATGAGGTGGGATAGGTTAGTGATGAGGTCTAAGTCGTTCCACCGGTTGTCAACCAGCACTCTATCCAGGCAGAAGTATTATCTGCGGGCACCCTCTTGCATGTTACACCAGGTAAAAGCGTTGCCGGAGTACTACATAGGGGACAAATGAGCATTGAAGATGAAGGTGTTGAAGTCGTTCATAGTCGACTGTGGGGGGGCCCGATTTTTTTGTTTTCTTGAGGCTTATTAATCTCCTCAAGGTAGGTTTGTTGGCCAGCCCTCTAACGTTCCACGATAGAATGTTGGGCATTGGGTTGTTGGTCGGTAGGGAGGGTGTTGAGCCTAGTGGCTGACCGGGTGGTCCTGACCGTTGGATCGTATTTTTTTTTCTTATTGATGGGAGTTTTGGAGGAATCCTGGATAGATCTGGTAATACCATTCGCTGAGACTGTAGCGGTGTGTGCAGTGTATCCGCCACCCTCCCGCTGGGGGGGGAGGCATCATCATTATCAATCTCGGCTAGAGCACAGAGGGGATTGGCGGGATCTAGGAAGCCTGCTTCTATAGCTTGTTGAAGTCTATCTGTCAGGACCATACTCAGCATCTCTGGAATAATTTGTAGATCTCTTCCGGGGTTGGGAGTGTGGGGGGATCCAGCCGGGGGATCTGAGTGAATGATCAAAGCCATCTGATTGTCTTTTTTGCCGCCCGATGGAGGGTCGTTTGTTGGATGAGAGTCGATGGGGTTCTGGGTTGCCACCGGGTAGTAAGGGCTTGTTTGGGGATGTTTTTGAAGGGTGTCTCGCGGGATGACGGTGAGTATGTCGAACCGATTATTGAGGAGGATATCCGGGGGGTCATGCTTGGCGTTGGCCTTGTTTGGAGGAGATCTGGGGATGGGGGAGCTATCATTCTCAGCGAAGTGAGTGTGAGAGTTGGATGGAATCTGCTTCCGGGAGTGCTGTTTGCGGATGGATTTCTTCTGGAGCTCCGGGTGGGCTTTAAAACAAAGCCTAGTGAGGTAACCTCTGGATTGACAGTGTCGGAAAAATATTATGTTATTGTTGTACTGCAGTTTTTAGAGGTGTGACAGACCTCCGAGATCGATCTGTATCTGATTGGGTGGGACTGAAGACAGATCCAATTCTACGCATATCTTCGTGTAGTTGCCTTTCGATAGGGTGCTGGTCTCTTCCGCAATGGCCACCAGGGATCCAAAAGAGATCGCTATTCTCTTGAGAGCTGTGGGAGCGAAACATACTAGGGGTAGGTTTGGTAGGGTGATCCAAGCAGAGATGATCACAGAGTCAACTAAGGGGTTGAAGTCTGAGGACCATTTGACGATCTTGACGTTGTGTGTTCTGATGCGAGTGGTGCCTTTATCCTATACTAAGGAGTAGTCCGGGTTGGAGGAGAGATGTAGAAGCAGGTGTTTTGGGTCCAAAGGGGCTATCTTGTAGGCTGAAGAGAGCCCCCATCCTGTAATCGCCTCTTGGACGATGGTGATCTTGGGGCATCAAGTTGGGAACTTCAGCACGAAAGTCTTCGCAAAGCTGGTGGCTAGGAAGGAAATTTCTGCAGAAGAGAATAGAACGTAAATGGGTTGCTCGTCGGATGGGTATTGGAATTCGATGTCAGGAAGAACGACGAGATTGGTGGATGGGGAGAAAGTCGTCTTGCGATCAGGTCTTAAGGTGTCAGCAAAAGACTTCCCGGTGTTGATCCTCGAGGAAGTGGGAGTGTGGGCTGCTGGATGGGGGGGCACATAACCAGAAGGGGGGTTGGGCGCATGAACTCCTATGCAAGAGGAATGGGTACCCTCCGCTGGGGAGAGAGCGGGCGCATGCTCGCAAGAAGGGAGCTGAGCCGGGCCGGTCGCCATAGGTGCATGTCCGTCCGAGACAAGGGGTGCTGCACCGGGGGCATGTCCGTCGAGAGCAGAAGTGGGTGCATAGCTCTCCCCAAAGTCGGGAGGGGGGCGCATGGCCCAAGATAACAGGCGGATGGCTGCCCGAAAGAAGGGGTACTGCGCCAGGGGCGGGCGCATGACTGTCCAGAGCTATGGAGGGCGCATGGATCAAGCTAACAGACGTATGACCTTCCTGAGTGGGGGATGGAGCATGGCTCCCCTCTCCGAGGGAGGGCGCATGGCCAGAGCTCTGCGCTAGGACATCCGTGGACTGTGGCATATGGCAAGCCATGCCGCCAGCTGTCACAGCGGGAAGAGTTCGAATTTTGAAATTCGAAATCGACACTGATGGGGGGCGAGATGCTGAAGGGAGGGGAAAGCCTACTCCCGCAGATGAAGAGAGATCGGCTGCTCGGCGGCACGGGGCGAGAATGGGGAAGGAGCTGGGGGCCTCTAGCGGAGGCGGCCACCGGAGCGAAGCGGCCATGGGCTGAACCGAGGCTAGACAGCTGGAGTCCAACCGACAGAGGCTCGGGGTAGCGGGAGAGGGGGCAGAGGTGAAAGGCGACGGCGGCCACCGCAGCTTGGGGGCTAGTCTGACCGGCACGCAGCCGACCAAAGCCAGCTGCGTCGGCGTCCAGGCTGGCGGCGAGGAACAATCCACATCAGCCACCTCGCGCGGGGTCGCCACGGAAGGCGAGGTGTGGCGCCAGTGCGAGGACTTTCGATTGCGGGAGGGGGGTGGCTGGAGCCGGCCTGTCATGGAGGCGAGGCTCCGACGCCGGTATCGGGGGGGGAGGGCTCATGCGAACATGGGGAGGGTCGGGAGAGCAGGATATATATATATATATCTATATATATATATATATATATATATATAGATATATAGCAAATGGCCTCTAGCCTAGTGTCCTCTCCAAATAGCGTTGCTATCATATTGAAGTCCCAATGACTAGCCGTGCCCCACAGCTGATTAAACTTGTTTATAGGGAGTGGGAAGAGGCACGAAAGTGCCAGCCGCCCTCATGCCCATCTCTCCCTAAGCACCTCACACTCCCCATGACCAATCCTAATGAATTCTTCCCCGAGCAGCCTTCCACGGATCAGATGCCTCTACCCCAATGATGCATTACAGTTGACAATAGCCCTTGCTGGGTGTGTTCGTGGATAGTAGCACTGCTTCATAAATAAGCTCCAAAGAGAGCTTATGTTCCAGAACATCCACCACTGCTTCAGTGATGCGGCGTCAAAAATATTCGCAATCCTCCTCAACCCTATACCCTTTCTGCCATTGGCCAATCCAATGTGCCCCAACTCACCCACACCCTATTTTCCTTTCCCTCCTTGCACCCCCAGAAGAAATTAACAAATAGATGCTCTATCACATTAATTACCTTCTTTGGAGGGTTGCACACAGCGAGAGTGTGCATCGCGATCGATCCGAGAACATGTTTGAGCATAAATCTATTTATATATATAGCAATATATGGCATAAATAGATTTATGATATATATATATATATATATATATAATAATAATAATAATAATAATAATAATAATCCATGGGCTTCTCTGGCAGGAGATCCCAGCTCCTCGAGAACCCTCTCCCCTACCTCTTCTTTGGCTGGTGGCCTCACGCCGCCGAGCGCTTCCCTCCCCTTCGGGCGTTTTCCTTCCTCTCTGGTTGGCCGGGTGTCTGCCCGACGTGCGATGGCTCCCCCCCATCCTTCTCTCTTCTTCAGCCCCACCGTCGGAGGAGGTAACGTAGCCATCGCCGAGTTCGGCGACTACGCACGCTAGAAGTCCCCTCCATCCTCGGCCCTCCGCCCGCCCCTCTCGCAGCCTCGTGTGCGGAGTGGCCTCCTCCCGGCTCGTCACCCCCCGATAGCCGTCTTTGCCGCTTCGCCGCATATCCTTTCGGTCGCAGCCCATCCCCCCGTTCCCCTCTCTTCGAGGCGACCCTCCGGTCCTTCGGCAGCGACCGCCTCAACCCCTCCTCCTCCACCGGCTCTCAGTACCACCGCGCCTAGCTCGCCTCCGTCGGCTCCTCCGACCCAGGCGCTCGTCACCCCGGCTGTAGCCTCTCCCCTGAAGAACCCCCCGTCGTGCCCATCTCCGCCTCGGCAACAGTCAGCCTCTCCGTGCCTCCTCCCTCCGTGCATCCCCCAGCCGTGGCCGAGGCCCCCCTCCCGGCTCTCCCCGCTTCGTCTGAGGCCGTCCCCCTGGCGTCTCCTCTCCTCGCTCCCGCCGCCCCGGCCGCGGAGTCGCTCCCCGCCCATTTCGCTGCGGAGCCTTTCCCTCCCCCCGTCGGCCATCTCGCCGCGTCTCCCTCCTCCGTGTCGGTGGCCTACTACCAAGACCGCCACACTCTGAGGTGGTACTGGTATTCTCTCGCGGCCCAAGCGGCCGTGCCCCTCCCTACCCAGGCGGTCGCGTCCCACTGGCGTTCTTCTCTCCTCGGCGATCCTGGCTCCACCTACGCAGCGCAGTGGGCGGCGTACACCCACTCCTTGGGGTCGATACGCTTCGTCTAACTCTCCCAGCTGTCGGCCGCCCACCACGCTGTGGCTCGGCCTCCGCCCACTCTCCTCTATGATCTCTCCTCCTGGCTTTAGTGCAGCAGGGGCCCTTCCGGCGACTCTTTCCTCTGGGACGTGCTCCCGCGACGGTGGCCACTCTCCTCCTCCGCCTCGTTTGGCCTCATCGCCTCCTCCCCGGCTCTCGCCCGTGATCCCCCTCTGGCTCCCCCGCCTCCGGGCCCCTCAGCCCCCCTGCGGCCGTGCACGCTCCCCGGGGTTAGCCCCTCCCCCGCTGTCCCCACTCGCTGCCAGTGCTTCGCCCCCCGCCGCCGCTCCCCGCCGTGCACGCTATCCTCCTCGTCGTCCTGGCCCCCTCACCGGAGGGCTGGCCTCCATCGCCGAAGATCCTGCTGGCTCCCCTGCCCGGTCCGCGCTGCCGCCTCGGGCTCAGCACCCAGGGGGAATAGCTCCCTCGGGCCCCGCGCCCCCTTGGGCCCCGCGCCCCCACGGGCAGAGCCCCCTGGGGCCCCACGCTTTGGGCCACGTGCCTCTCAAATTTCGAAATTTGATTTTCGAATTTTATCAGTCTGCTAGTTTTTGGAGTTCCCGCGTTTCCCAAAAAAAAGAAAAGAAAAGAAGTAGTTTCTCTTTTGTTAATGGGTATTTTGGGTTTAGGATTCCCATCACTTTTTGTAGGAACTCGGGCTATATCCTGGTTCCAACCTCTCTTGATTTCTCTTTCAATGAAGGCATTAGCCATTGTTTAAAAAAATTATATATATATATATATATATATATATATATATATATATATAAGATCAAAGGAAATATATATATATAAGATCAAAGGAAGGATTGAGGGGTGGCACAATAATATAGATTTATGCCATTTATAAAAAAAAAGATAAAAAAAATAGCAATATATAAATAGATTTATGCTATATTTTTTTTTTGGGCACAATATATACATATATATATATATACATATATATACATATATATATATATATATATATATATATATATATATATATATATATATATATATATATATAAATATTACAGACTCCCTTTTGCTTTCCCCTCCTTCGCGCCCATGGCACGATGACCCCCTCCCCCTCCTGCAGGCGGCGCCGGGGCAGAGCTGTCCCGAGAGCTCGCCGGACGCCGCACCTCCTCTCCCCCGTCGGCGGTCGAGCAGGGCTCCCACCGCAGGCCCCGCAGCTCGCCCCGAGCCGGCGGGTTATGGCGACCGCACGACGACGGCAGCCATACGAGGGCCTCCCGCTTGGACGAGCGACCAACTCGCCTTGGTCGGCCGTGCCCTCGTCGGAACAACACCGAATATCCGATGGCCGCCCCTACTTCCCGTCCATGACCCATTCACGGCTCTTCCGTTCGCCCTTCAGCAGCCGTCAAGCGGAGGTCCCAGATGGGAATCGCTCCGTCCTGGAGTCGTCACCCCTCTCAGGTGGCCCCACCCCCCGGAGATCCACCGCAGAGTCCCCATCCCATGCAGCTCGTGTGGCTGGGCCGCCGAAGCCCAAACGGATGTGGTTCCCGCCAATCATCACAGAAATTTGAATTTCGAAATTCATAATCAAAATTTCCTCCCTCTATACCCGAGAGTAACCATGCGCCATCTCCGTCCGAGAGTAGCCATGCGCCGTCCACCCATCGTGGAGGACATACGCCCACACATCAGGGAGACGACTATGCGCCCATGGTTGGCTATGCGCCCCCTCTCCGTTATGCGCCCCTGCCCTCCCACGTGGGCGGATATGCGCCACTCTCTCCGAGGGAGACCATTCGCCCCCCATTGTAGGCCTATGTGCCCTTTTTGGCGACCCTGCCCGACGGATTAGCCCCCGAGCATGCGCTACCTGTGGGTGAGCAGGCACCCCCCTCTCTGCTATTGCCCATTCACCATGCGCCCACCCTTGAACGCTGACGGTCGCATGCCATCGCCTATGCGCCAGCCAGCCGACGACCATGCGGCCCCTAGCTTCCTCTCCGGTGCATGCGCCCACCCTAAGGAGGGGCGCATATCATTGGTTCCTGAGAAAGGAAACTATGTGCCCACACCCTTCTGTCCTCCACTTCTGCCTGGGCAGCTGTCACCTCATCATCCCACCAGGGCCACAAAAACCCTTTCCTACGCGACGATTCTACGACCAGACCGCGGATCATAGCTTCCGTCCCAGATAGAGGACACTGTCCTGCCAAACATTGAGCTCCAGAGCTCGACTGCTGGTCAGAACATCTGCATGTCGTTCTCCTTCGCAGAGATATCATCCTTATCAACCTGCTTCGCGAGAACTTTCGTGTTGAAATTCCCCGCTGGATGTCCCAAGATTAGCATTGCCCACAAAACTATCGCAGGATGGGGTCTGGCATCAGCCTACAAAGTCGCCCCATTGGATCCTAAACACATGCTACTCCACCTATCCTTCGACCCTGACTACTCTTTAGTATGGGCCAAGGGCACCACCAATATTGGCACCCACAGCGTCAAGATTGCCAAATTGTCCCCCGAATTCAACCCTAAAGTTGACTCGTCAATAATCTCGGCGTGGATCACCCTTCCTAACCTCCCGCTCGTCTGCTTCACCTCCGCAACGCTCAAGAGAATCGCCAATTCTTTCGAAACCCTCGTGGCCATCGCAAAAGAAACTTGCACCCTCTCCAAAAATAACTACGCAAAGATCTACGTGGATCTTGACCTGTCAGCGGACCCGCCCACTCTTATACAGATCGACCTCGAAGGTCAGACACACCTTGAGACCCTGGAGTATGACAACAACATCATCTTCTGCAAGCACTGTCAGACCAGAGGATATCTCATTAAATACTGTTTCAATGCTAACCCGGAGCTAAAGAACCCCAGAAGGCGACCCAAGAAGGCGACCCAAGACGCTGTCCCACAAGTCACAACCCCAGAAGGCGACCCAAGTCATCACCTCTTCCCCCATCCTCCCTCTTCCCAACTTCTACCATCACTTTGCTGACAGCGATTGTCACGACCCGCACTCATTTTTCGGACGCGAGCTCGTGAGCAAGCCAGCTACGCATCAAGCGGACTTCAGCCCGTCTCGAATACGTAAATGCTGTCAAGAGCATGGTAAACTACCAAATCATGGCAAAACAAATCTATATCTGAAATCTACAATAAATGTACAAAACTTGGATGAACACTATAGGTCGTGATCTGCAGCCCACTAGCATATATGTCCGATAAGACTCCAAGAATATAATAAGAGTCTCTAAACTGAATCAATAAGCAAGATATCTCCTGATAAAGAATGTAAAGTACGAAAGGATAATACTGTAATATCATTGACAAATACCTGAATCATGCATCACAATTATCTACCATCCCGCTCTGCTAACTAACTCCATGCAATCGCTAAATCTGAAGAGATCATCATGTCCTCAAGGGACATAGCAAGAGACATAAAAATATGCCTATCTAGCAGTTTAATTATATATGATAATATAAACAGGATATAAACAAGAAACAACACTTAACATGGCATGAGACTACGACCAAACTTCTAACAAGTGACTAACGACAAGTGGCTACTGACAGGACAGGTGACTATGAACTGGAATACAAGAACAACTACACGTAACTGAACTGCTGGATGAACAAGTGAACACGAGATCAATAGAATACCAAAACCTCGCCCTGAGTGTACTCGCAGGTTTTAACTAATCACTAACCCTCGTCCCGAGTATAGACTCGTAGGTTAGTTCACGGCAAGGCACCCTCGTCCCGAGTGTGGACTCTCTGGTACAAGTACAACATCCTCGTCCCAAGTGTGGACTCACGGATGTAAATAGATCAAGACAAACACCTTCGTCCCGAGTGTGGACTCTCTGGTGCCAAGGAAACAAACACCCTCGTCCCGAGTGTGGAGTCTCTGGTGCAACTGATCAACCCTCGTCCTGAGTATGGACTCTCTGGTTGAGGAAAAATGATACAGGAAAATAACAATTCAACTACACGTACTCGTTCTGAGACACGACTCAAGCAAGGTACTGGTAAGACAAGGTACAACTCAGTCAAGACACTTATAGAGACCACTCTAGTATGAACTATGATGTGAACAAGCCCATTGTAACTACACTATCAAGTAGAGCAAGACAATAAACTGGTGAACATTATACGTAGAAAATAAATAAATCAAGTCAACTAGAAAGCTAATGATAACATATAAGATCTATAGCAAATAGAGTATCTAATGATAATACAATAATAACATGAAAACTATAAACATGAAATTAAATTGTAGTGGAAGGCAAGGTATCTTGCCTGGAGGTTGCACGCAGATCCAACAATATATAGTCAACTGTTAAGCAATAAAGTCCAAATCATCACAACTGTCTCCGAAAGATGAAATAAACATTACCAACATTCTCAGAATAGTCAAATTAGTGAGGGTTACCTGTCCTTAAGTCCAATTCTGGACACAGGGGAAAAACGATCATTTTGGGCCAAAACGGTGTCCGCCGTTGGACCCGCTTTGCACCGAAAAGCATGCCAGGGTCAATGGTCTCTAAGGTTGTCAAACTATATGTCTACAGATTCGTTTTGATGATACGAACCCGGATCGTATGTCCAAAGTTGGATTTCGGTGGGCCGTGCACAAAATTGCTTGTTAAATCAGATCGTATGGCCTGTAAAAACAACGATCTGATCAACTGTCTCAGAATCGGACCAAACTTTGTATATAGGACCAGAAAAACGATACGGTCCTTTTGGCGCAAGTTTCGTCTCGATTTGAGGAACGTGTACAAAGTAATTAGAAGATTTGCACAAAGGTCGATACGATAAATTTTGACGGATACGCATCAAATTCGTCGCGCACACGCGGCCAATTTGAATTCTGTAAAAGCCCACACGTCCACGAAGTCGATACGCACCTTTCGATACTTTCGGTTTGTGAACACGTCACCCAGATTGGCAGAACGTACGTCGTAGTGCCCCGTCACGCTTAGTCAATCGGAGGAATCGAAACGCCGACGGCGTTCGGACTTAGCCTTGCAACGGCTGCTTGAAGATATCGCTCGGTCGAGGCGATCACACTCTCAGGTGGGGTAGTTTCGGTGAACTTGCCTCATCTTAGCCTTCACATAATAAATCGCATGTTTTAACTTGCACAAGTATGCTTGATAATAAAAGTGACGAATCCACATAGCTAAAGGGAATAATCCTGACGGTCGAATTTAGTTAGAATATGGAAAGGTCCAATGGTCGGCTTAGAGTTGGTGCACGGCGTGCTTTGAAAACGACACTCGATCCTTCCTCCCGTGGCTTGGGAGAAGGAAAGTTGGTTGAGTAGGCAAAGTTATGAATGTAGCCTAAGTCATAGGCGTCGCCTGCGTAAATGCTCGATAAAGCATGCATGCTTCCATGATGCAAGGCTTGGCATAGCCTTTGCTCATCCCTTGAGTTAAGTTATAGGCTGGGTATAGTTAGGCAAAGTGATGGTGGTCGACCTAAGTCATTCCAAACACGGTCCTACGAGTTCTACGGCTGGGTATGACAACTTAGTCTTACGGTTTCAAGCCCGTCATATAGAGTAAGTCTTGGGCGGTGGCGTTGTAGCTCCCCTCCCCAGAAATTTGTAAATATTTTATTTTAATTATTTTATCCGAATGGTTATTTTTAGATTCTGTAAGTAAATATCATTTCGCGTACACAAATCTTATGTGAAGGACCTACTTTAGAAAATTAAGATTTTATTATGTTCATTTAGAAGTTATAGATAGATATATATATAGATTTATATATATTCGTATATATATATATATAGGATTATATAAAGGAATATATAGGGACACATATTTTGTGTAGATAATTATATACGTGTGTACAAATAATATGTATATATATAGATATATATGTAAAAAAATAAAAAAAATATATAGATATATATGTATGTATATAGATATATGTGAGTTGTGTAATAAATAAATATATATATAAATATGTGCGTATATGTATATATAAATGTATATAGAAATATGTATATGTATGAATATATAAATGTATAAAAATATGTGTGAACGAGTATATATATATATATATATATATATATATATATATATATATATATATAATATATATATATATATATATATATATACATATATATATATATATATATATATATATATAGGTATTCAAAAATAAAAAATATATATATATAAATAGGTATTCAATAGTTAATAAAAGAAAAGAGAAGGAAAAAGGGAAAGCCATAGCAGCCTTCGGCCCAAGCCCGTGAGCCAGGCCCACCAGGGCAGAGCCCAAACCAAATTTCTTATCAAGCCCACAGTGGCAAAACTCCTCAGCCCACATAGGCCTGAGCCTAGTCGAGCGAAACAATGGAATCCGACCCCTTTGTAAATACACTCAGACGTATATATACGAAAGCAGAGCCGAGCAAAAACATCGAAACCCTAGTCACCCAGCGCCGACCCCAACCAGGTGGCTGTGCGCCACCCCGCCGCTGGCCGGCCACTGTGGGCGGCCGTCGGCCGGCGTCAAGGCCGGCTGCGTGTGCGTACAGGCGCGGATGGGACGACAACAATTTACAGAACTCGAGGTACATTCCAACTCTCTTTTCTCTGAGAATTCTTGACCAAAAGTCGATCCGTAAAATCCTATGAAAAGCCTATATAACCATCTAAGAGCATATCTAATTAGTTCGTGTCGAAATGATCCATAATCGCATAGAAATTGAGACGAAATTGAGATAAAAACTTAATTTTTAAAAATCCCAGAACAGTCCATCGACCCAAATTTACAGGCACTTCCTGAACAGAGTAGTGGGATATTTCAAAAACTAATTAAAGGCAGCCCTAGACAACCTATAGGACTCTGCAAGCCAATTTACAGAACTTGATTTCTTCGATTACATGTTGAGAAATCGAATCCCGAACTTTGACGAAAACCTGTTTTTGAAAACTAGAAAACTCATCCATACGACGTAAGTCCCACCATTTCGGGCGACGTGGTTGCGCACCGTAAGCATCGAAAGCTGCATAATAACTTCGTGGTCGTGTGGGCTTTGACGGATTCAAATTGGACGCGTGTGCGCGACGAATTTGATGCGTATCCGTCGAAATTCACCGTATCGTGCACTTTGCAAATTCTCCAATTACTTTGTGCACGTTCGTCAGATCGAGACGAAACTTGCGCCAACAGGACCATATCATTTTTTTGGTCCTGCATGCCAAGTTTGGTCCGATTCTGAGACTGTTGATAAAATTACCGTTTTGCGGGCCCCGCGGTTCCACTCAATGGGCGATTTTGTGCACGGCCCGCCGAAATCTAACTTTGGACATACGGTTGGGTTCGTATCAAAAAACCGGATCCGTAGACATGTAGTTTGACGACTTTAGAGACCATTGACTCTGGCATGCTTTTCGGTGCAAAGCGGGTCCAACGGCGGACACCGTTTTGCCCGAAATTACCGTTTGCCCATGTGTACAGAATTGGACTTAAGGACATGCAACCCTAGTTAATTTGACTATTCTGAGAACGTTGGTACTATTTATTTCAGCATTCGGAGACTTCTACATGTGTTGACTGATTGTGGCTCATTCAGTGGTATGGTATTATTGGTTTCTCCAGCTAAGGACCTCAGGCAAGTACACTTTCTGATTGCTTTCCGATTCATAGTAGTCTTTTCATTTCATGTCTATACATATATCTTGCTGCTTGTTGACACGCTCGTCACACTGAGTAGTCGGGAGGGGAAATATCTTAGTAGGCATGTGGACTACCCAGAAATATCCCAAGATGTCTATTCGTGAACAATAGCATCTGCACACGGTACGTGTAGATGCCGGATTTACCCCCTAGCTGTTCATATGTCGAAACAGATATTTCACACCACCTAGATAGATGTCTTTTATTAGTTTTTTCTTGTTTACTTCTCTATCGTGCTATGTCATCAGTTTTTTACTAGCTTTCATATTCCATATGCTATTTTCATGTCTTGTTAATTCTATTGTGTTTTGTATTATCGTCGGTTTGTGTACTTGTTCCATTCCTGACTGGAAACCATCATTTTTCAGGTTTAGCCGCAATTACTCATGTTGTAATAAATTAGAAATGTGAATGAGCAATAAGTGTGATATTTGAGCATTTATTTCTTGCGGGTTTGACAGCGTTCTACCGCCGACTCTGCGGCGTAGGCTGGCTTGGACACGTCTCGTATACGAAAAGCGGGTGCGGGTCGTGACAAGTTTTTGTGGTGGCCCATGCAGGTCAGTCTTCGCAAAAGACTGCGAACTCGTGATTGTACGTTAGTCGTACTATTACGAGCCTGCGCCTAAGAAATGCTCATTCATAAACTAGGATTAAAATAATTTAAGATAATAACTAGGACTAGGAGTCCCTTGTTCAAATTGACCGATTGGGTAGTTAAGGTTGTTAGATAGGCCATGCTATTTTAGAATTATTGAATTCAGATGACTTGCAAACCTCTATAGAAACACTATTACCCTTGATATGACGACATGATCCAACGTGGGTATACTACTCACTTGATTAGTCAGGCTTTTCCATAATTAAGGCTATAATCTCGATAACCTGTTCAGTTTTCTTTTGCTCTATCTAGATAAAAATTTTATATCATGAATTGGAATTGCCTGTTTTAAATTCTCTTTTGTTGTAGGGATTTAATTTATAATTACTGATTCATTTATTCGTATAAAATCTTGAGGTAGATTGATTCGAGATTTCCCTCAACCAGTTAAATGCATATGAAATAGATATTAAAATGTTTATATTTTTTATATATAGTTATTTCCTCCATGTTAAATCTTTTAATTTAAGTGTTGTGACTGATAGGACAAATCCCTATGTTTTATCCTTAGTCAACTTGTTTGAATCTCTAGAAGCTCATAAATTTTACGGTTATAGTTAGAGAAATATTAGCTAACCCATAAGTTTAGACAACAGCGCACTGTCGTCAATTATTTGAGAGTGGAGAATGTGGGTTCACTGCAGCCAGCAGCACACTGGCGAGGCACAACCCATAGAAGTGGAATCATCCCGAAGAACCATAGTCTATGGAACATTGCTAAAGCTATGTTCTCGTTGACCTCTTAGATCTTAGATACCCTTGTGCCAAAATAGAGTAGAGTACCTGATAGCTTATCATATCTGAATCACGGAACCAAGGATTTACCTAGAATATAGAATTTAGAGTTTCATAACTCATTAGTCGACCAAGGCCTTATTGATAGGAAGATAGTAGGAAGACTATAGGAGCAATAACACCATGTAAGGTTTTGATTCTCTCAGAACTCAAACTACTTGTATCTCTTTTCAAAAATCTCGCGTACTTGTATTTGACTATCTTGACCAACGCTGCTATTACAGTCTAGTTTTTACAAGCTTACTCTTTTATCGAGCTTGATTCAAGACATATGCTTATTGGGGACGCCCGCTAACATATTGTCTAATCAGAATCATTGTATTACGGTCTGATCAACCCTGATGCATTTGGTTCGTTCTTCATTTAATTACCCTACGTGGACTGAGATATAGGGATATCCAGGACCTCATCCGCGATTGCCTGACAATTCCTCTTGAATTATATATTCGCCTTTGAATCACGTAATTGTATTCAGCGACATCTCTTGAACTTTTTATTGTTTTTGTCTTTCGCTGATTGGAAAGACGAAAACTCGTAATTGATAGATAGATACAGAGTATTCCCATGGCTATGATAGTTGTATATGCAAGTGTAGCTACCCTCGTCCAGCCCTGTGACAGGAACCTTGCCACCATATCCTAGCCTCTAAGGTGGGTAGACTATAAGTCTTTTAAAATTTTAGGATATACCAGGATTACCGATTGATTAGAATAATTTCCATTAGGATGATAATTAGTGCCCCATAGACTCCCACTT
>JANAVB010023996.1:8017203-8087203 GCA_029216955.1 Iris pallida | reverse complement strand
TCCAACTCTCTTTTCTCTGTGAATTCTCGACCAAAAGCCGATCCGTAAAATCCTATGGAAAGCCTATATAACCATCTAAGAGCATAACTAATTAGTTTGTGTTGAAATGATCCATAATCGCATAGAAATTGAGACGAAAACACAATTTTTAGAAATCCCAGAACAGTCCATCGACCCAAATTTACAGGCACTTCCTGAACAGAATAGTAGGATATTTCAAAAACTAATTAAAGACAGCCCTAGACAACCTATAGGACTCTGCAAGCCAATTTACAGAACTTGATTTCTTCGATTACATGTCGAGAAATCGAATCCCGAACTTTGACAAAAATCTATTTTTGAAAACTAGAAAACTCATCCACACGACGTGCGTCCCGCCATTCCGGGTGACGTGGTCGCGCACCGTAAGCATCGAAAGCTTCGTAACAGCTTCGTGGTCGTGTGGGCTTTGGCGGAATTCAAATTGGACGCGTGTGCGCGACGAATTTAATGCGTATCCGTCGAAATTCACCGTATCGTGCACTTTGCAAATTCTCCAATTATTTTGTGCATGTTCGTCAGATCGAGACAAAACTTATGCCAACATGACCGTATCATTTTTCTGGTCCTGCATGCCAAGTTTGGTCCGATTCTGAGACTGTTGATAAAATTACCGTTTTGCGGGCCCCGCGGTTCCACTCAACGGGCGATTTTGTGCACGGCCCGCCGGAATCCAACTTTGGACATACGGTTGGGTTCGTTTCGGAAAACTGGATCCGTAGACATGTAGTTTGACGACTTTAGAAACCATTTACTCTGGCACATTTTTTGGTGCAAAGCGGGTCCAACGGCGGATACCGTTTTTGCCCGAAATTACTGTTTTGTCCCTGTGTCCAGAATTGGACTTAAGGACAGGCAATCCTAGCTAATTTGACTATTCTGAGAATGTTGGTACTATTTATTTCAGCATCCGGAGACTTCTACATGTGTTGACTGATTGTGGCTCATTGAGTGGTATGGTATTATTGGTTTCTCCAGCTAAGGACCTCAGGCAAGTACACTTTCTGATTGCTTTCCGATTCATAGTAGTCTTTTTATTTCATGTCTATACATATATCTTGCTGCTTGTTGACACGCTCGTGACACGGAGTAGTCGGGAGGGGAAATATCTTAGTAGGCATGTGGACTACCCAGAAATATCCCAAGATGTCTATTCGTGAACAATAGCATCTGCACACGGCACGTGTAGATGTCGAATTTATCCCCTAGCCGTTCACATGTCAAAACAGATATTTTACACCACCTAGATAGGTGTCTTTTATTAGTTTTTCCTTGTTTACTTCTCTATCGTGCTATGTCATCAGTTTTTTACTAGCTTTCATATTCCATATGCTATTTTCTGTCTTGTTAATTCTATTGTGTTTTGCATTGTCGTCGGTTTATGTACTTGTTCCATTCCTGACTGAAAACCATCATTTTTTAGGTTTAGTCGCAATTACTCTTAGCACTGGGGAAGGCTTGGGTATGCTGAAGACAACCTAGAAATAGAAAGCTATTGTATCAATTTTATAAATTATAAAATCTTGTATTTTCTTTAATTATATATGTTGTAATAAATTAGAAATGTGAATGAGAAACAAGTGTGATATTTGAGCATTTATTTCTTGCGGGCTTGACAGCGTTCTACCGTCGACTCTGCGACGTAGGCAGGCTTGGACACGTCTCGTATCCGAAAAGCTGGTGCGGGTTGTGACAGGCGTCACGTAGAGTTCAAGTTGGTTTAAGGCACGATGTCACAGACCTAGTGTTTTCAGGCATGGGCCACGGTTGATTCATTGAGTTTTGGAAAGTGTTGCGAATAGTTGTTATTGAGTTGAGTAAAATGATAGGGCAAGAAAGAAGAATGCTTGCGACTACGGGTCGTCGAGGCAAGATCTCAGAGGTGAGACGTATTGAACTTGGCCCTGAAAGAGATGATATTGCTAGAAGTGGAATGACTGTGTGAGACGTCAGTTGAGTCGAGTCTTACATGGTCATGGACAACTTGTCGACAAGGTAGAGTTTCCTCGAAAGGTAGCCCGACGGAAGGGGACCGGTTCTTGAGAAGCAGCATTAGCACGTGCTGGCTGACCGCACAAGTTAGCGCAGAGGCTTGCCAGCGGGGCTAGCTACCCACGGTGGCAAGGGCGGCCGCCTAACAAGCTAAAGGAGTCCAGGATGGCTCTGGGAGTCAGTGACCAAATCATATAGATGAGTCGGCATGGCGGCAATTTACGTGTGTGCCTTTAGATTGAGTTGAGTTGTTTAATGTGTGTACAGTTAGAATACAAATGTTTGTGCCTAAGATTTGGCTGCAACGAAGACACCGTGCTTCGGCACGAGATGTGGCGTCGAGTCTTATGTTGTCAGCTTATAAGTTGCATAGTTTGGATGTGAGTTGTCCTGAGTCTAAGTCAGGAAAGGCCGCAAGGCAAAGTTGATCGAGTGACACTTACCCACAAGTCATGATTGGGTCAGTTGATGAGTTAGTAGCAAAAGGGTCGCGAGGCGGCGATATGGTTGAGTCGCACATAGTTCCGAGGCACGGCACACAAGATTTGTAACACGGTCATAAGGAAATTGGGTACTACCACATAGTTGCATCTCTGATTTGGGCCGTAAGGCAAACACGACTTGATAGGTTAACGTTGTCGGTACAAGAAGAGTCTATAGGCAAGGTATATGTAAATGTTGCGTTGCAAGCACGGGATGGTCTTGAAACATGAATTAGGCCAAGGCGTCGGTCCTAAAACTGATCCTAAGACAAGAGTAGAAAGACAATCAAAAAGGGGATTGTGTGCACAAAGTAAAGTAAACATGTTGGTTTTGTATGGGTGGGCGAGGAGCTCATTCCACCAGTACAGTTGAGTACTAACACCCACATAGTTTACATGTGTAGGCACAGGTAGAAGCTCGTGGTACGGAGCTCGCTTGGATGCATCGAGGCACGGAGTTCCTTGGTGATTCGAAGCGTGCGGCCACATGGAGTAAAGACTTATACGAGACATAATGTATGGACGTCGCCTTCTGAAGCTTCCGCTGGATCAAGACTTGTAATTGAGAGATGAGAGAGAGAAGAGTGAACTTGTAATGTGAGATGAGTGAACTTGAGTAATTGTAATCTTGGCCTTGTGCCCCCAATGTAACCGTTGTTTCAATATCAATAAAGACTTCTTTTGAATGAATTGTGTTTTGTTCTAATTTCTGCTGCTATCATTCAATGTCTCTGCATGGGACTTCTATGCGACGATCCCGTCGCAGCCGCTGAAATCGGCCGTTATGGAACCCGCCTTGCACGAGCACAATCTAGGCTCGTGCGGCATCACGCCTTAGCGAGGTCGATCACTCCTACGGGAGCGGGGCATGACGTAATGGTATCAGAGTACGGCTTTACATCCTAGGACTATCGATTGAATTCTTTAACTCCGTTGTTTCCGTAAACTCTGAATCGTTGCTTCCGCAAAGTTGATATCGTTGGTCCGCTCTCTCTCAATTGTCCCATGGGATGTCCATACAATAAGTCTAACTATTTTGCAAAACATAGGAGAACAATTTTTGACAAGAAATAAAAGATGGTTTGCGTAAGCACGGTTGGCTAAGTCGGGCTGGGCATATACACCAAAGTTGCGTCGACCTTAGAAAAGTCGAGTACGGGAATTGAATAGTGTCGCAAGAATGAGTTGAACTCGATTGAGTAAAGTGAGTCGACTATCGATAGGGGTGCTATCGAGCGACGATATCGTCGGTACGATATAGGTGAGCGTGCTTGGAAATTGAGGAATGGTTCGAACAAAAAATTTAAAGAAGTGGATTTTGATTCGAATGATAAGTTGATGATTTGTTGAATGACTTCATCCCTGAGTGGTGTATGCGATAGCCTATGGGATGTCGATCGAATGATTGAGGAAATTGATGTTGTGAATAATTCGATGGATAATGGCCAAACTTGATATTGAATGTCGAAGAGATTATCCAGTCGGACGATAGTATCATTCGCACGACTCAAAATTTGGTTGCAAAGGAAGATCGTCAGGTTACACATATCGTCGATGGTATTGAGGCATATCAAAGATCGATATGCGATAATTCGGGGGTACTCTCATTCAGCGAAAGACGATCGTGCAAGTGTTATTGTTCGGTTGGATGCTATACTTATAATTTTGATTGAGATGAATGTAAGATGAAAATAATCGTGTCTTGATGGTTACGTTGATAATCACAACGTCGACGATCTTATCTTGTGCGAGTGCAACTCTAGCCTCGCACATGCGTCACGTCAGATTTGATATGATCGTTCCGCGTGAGCGCTGACATGGTGATTCATGTCGCGGGAATGATCGAACTCGAAAAATTAGGATGCGACAACTTTGATTGTCTCGACTTGTTGGTTTGATGTGAAGGACAATTTGAGGATGTTAGGACTTGCGATTGATGATTGAATAAACTTGAGGATTGAGTAGGTCCAATCCACGCATCGAGAATGAATTAGTCTAGACGCAAAACAAGAGTTACATCCCGATGAGGATAATTATCCCGCGGGAGCGTGTATGGTGATTCATGCCCACCGTGGATAATCCGACTCGCGTGAGATCGGGGCGCGATATATTGTTAAGTCAGATGACCTTGTGAATCGATTTTGTAGATTGGGATAAATAACTTAGGGAGAAATATGAAATGTGAGTTACGGTTTAGCGATAGATTGTGTCGTAGAGTGTTTGACTTGGAAAGAATGATAGGCAGATTATGTCGAACGTGTTTGAAGAAATAGACTATGTGAAGATGATTTGTTGAACGAACGATATTGAGATGTCGTAGAATTGGTTGAACGTAAGTTGTCGTAGGATGGCTTTGGTGAATGACTCGGATCCCGTACGACAAAATATTGGGATGTGCGTAGGCAATCTATGCTCGAAGTTTAGAAATTAGAGTGATGCAAGCTTAGGTAGAAAGACCCTGTACTATTAATTTGGTTTGACCCTAGGATGGGGTCAGTGTTAATATCGTTGTTTGGGAACTATGATTCCAATATTGACGGAAAGACATAGCCTAGTAGTTAGGCAGACGTCCGAGTGCGAAGTGGTAGGATTTGTGGAGGCACTACTCGCGAGTATCGGTTGACATGCATGTATATCAAGGATGCTTGAATACATACATGATCCGACTCGAGTGGTGATAGCGGAATTCGCTATCACGAGGCTTGGTTGAAATGCATGTATTTTGGGGACGTCGGGAATATGTGCACGATCCATACTAAGTGATACGTTGAATCAAGTGAGACTTGAGAAATAGGAAAGTGTCGAGGATTTTAAGATCGTAAGCTTTGAAGAAAGGATTGAGGGTAGCACGGGCGTGGCTCGGATTTGAGAAACGCATAGGTATAGTATGTGCGAGAGTTCTTGAATGTTGAGTAAAGTGATAAGTCAATAAGTCAGTACTCAGTTAGTTTCGAGGACAAAACTTTTTCTGAGTGGTGTATGATGTAGTGCCCCGTCCTGCTCATTCAATCGGAGGAATCGAAACGACGACGGCGTTCGGACTTAGCCTTGCAACGGCTACTTGAAGACATCGCTCGGTCGAGGCGATCGCACGCTCAGGTGGGGTAGTTTCGGTAAACTTGCCTCATCTTAGCCTTCACATAATAAATCGCATGTTTTCAACTTTCACAAGTAGGCTTGATAATAAAAGTGACGAATCCACATAACTAAAGGGAATAATCCTGACGGTCGAATTGAGTTAGAATATGGAAAGGTCCAATGGTCGGCTTAGAGTTGGTGCACGGCGTGCTTTGAAAACGACACTCGATCCTTCGCCCCGTAGATTGGAAGAAGGAAAGTTGGTTGAGTAGGCAAAGTTATGAACGTAGCCTAAGTCATAGGCGTCGCCTGCGTAAATGCTCGATAAAGTATGCACGCTTTCATGATGCAAGGCTTGGCATAGCCTTTGTTCGTCCCTTGAGTTAAGTTATAGGCTGGGTGTAGTTAGGCAAAGTGATGGTGGTCGACCTAAGTCATTCCAAAGACGGTCCTACGAGTTCTACGGCTGGGTATGATAACTTAGTCTTACGGCTTCAAGCCCGTCATATAGAGTAAGTCTTGGGCGGTGGCGTCGCATAGAGTTCAAGTTGGTTTAAGGCACGATATCACGGACCTAGTATTTTCAGGCACGGGCCACGGTTGATTCATTGAGTTTTGGAAAGTGTTGCGAATAGTTGTTATTGAGTTGAGTAAAATGATAGGGCAAGAAAGAAGAATGCTCGTGACTACGGGTCGTCGAGGCAAGATCTCAGAGGTAAGACGTATTGAACTTGGCCCTGAAAGAGATGATATCACTAGAGGTGGAATGACAGTGTGAGACGTCTGTTGAGTCGAGTCTTGGATGGTCATAGACAACTTATCGACAAGGTAGAGTTTCCTCGAACGGTAGCCCGACGGAAGGGGACCGGTTCTTGAGAAGCAGCATTAGCACGTGCTGGATGACCGCACAAGTTAGCGCAGAGGCTTGCCAGTGGGGCTAGCCACCCACGCTGGCAAGGACGACCGCCTAACAAGCTAAAGGAGTCCAGGATGGCTCTGTGAGTCAGTGACCAAATCATATAGATGAGTCGGCATGGCGGCAATTCGCGTGTGTACCTTTGGATTGAGTTGAGTTGTTGAATGTGTGTACAGTTAGAATACAAATGTTTGGGCCTAAGATTTAGCTGCAACGAAGACATCGTGCTTCGGCACGAGATGTGGCGTCGAGTCTTATGTTGTCAGCATATAAGTTGCATAGTTTGGATGTGAGTTGTCCTGAGTCTAAGTCAGGAAAGGCCGCAAGGCAAAGTTGGTCGAGTGACACTTAACCCACAAGTCTTGATTGGGTCAGTTGATGAGTTAGTAGCAAAAGGGCCGCGAGGCGACGATATGGTTGAGTCGCACATAGTTGCGAGGCACGACATAAGAGATTTGTAGCACGGTCATAAGAAAATTGGGTACTACCGCATAGTTGCGTCTCTGATTTGGGCCGTAAGGCAAACACGACTTGATAGGTTAACATTGTCGGTACAAGAAGAGTCTAAAGGCAAGGTATATGTAAATGTTGCGATGCAAGCACGGGATGGTCTTGAAACACGAAATAGGCCAAGGCGTCGGTCCTAAAACTGATCATAAGGCAAGAGTAGAAAGACAATAAAAAAGGGGACTGTGTGCACAAAATAAAGTAAACGTGTTGGTTTTGTATGGGTGGGCGAGGAGCTCATTCCACCAGTACAGTTGAGTACTGACACCCACATAGTTTACATGTGCAGGCACAGGTAAAAGCTCGTGGCGCGGAGCTCGCTTGGATGCGTCGAGGCACGGAGTTCCTTGGCGATTCGAAGCGTGCGGCCGTATGGAGTAAAGACTTATACGGGACATAATGTATGGACGTCGCCTTCAGAAGCTTCCGCTGGATCAAGACTTGTAATTGAGAGATGAGAGAGAGCAGAGTGAACTTATAATGTGAGATGAGTGAACTTGAGTGATTATAATCTTGGCCTTGTTCCCCCAATGTAACCGTTGTTTCAATATCAAGAAAGAGCTTCTTTTGAATGAATTGTGTTTTGTTCTAATTTTTACTGCTATCATTCAATGTCTCTGCAAGGGACTTCTGTGTGACGACCCCGTCGCAGCCGCTGAACTCGGCCATTACGGAAACCGTCTTGCACGAGCGCAATCTAGGCTCGTGCGGCATCACGCCTTAGCGAGGACGATCGCTCCTACGGGAGCGGGGCGTGACACACATCGCATCGAAGGTTTTCATAATTTTGAAAACATATTTTTGGTCAACTTTGCACAGGTTTTATTTAATGAATACCTAGATTTATATAAAACTAAAAGGAAGGTTTTGTTACCCTACATGTTGTCAATAAACTCCTTCAAATAGATTTTTGAAATCATGTATGGTTTGGAAGATAATTAAATGCAAAGTAGGTTAACTCGACTGTTGTCGGTCCTATTTTTGGGATAGGTTTTCGATGATCTTCACATCGATTTCTTGGATAGGGTGTTAGGTTATATCGAAATCTATCTACCGGGATCGAAAATTGGTTATACCGGCTTCCTAAAACAATTTACGATTTAGAAAACGATTAAACGCAGGCGGAGAACTCGTACCGTGAAGTTGGGCTTCGAAACTCAATACTGCTACCGCTGCTCCTCTGTTTCGCGTGCACGGCCGTGGTTCGGCGCTATTTGGCCGATGCCGGCTGCTGTTTGTGGCGGTGCACGGGGCCAAGGAGGGTCCGGCAAGGCAGGGTTACGATTTTTTTTTATTTCTTAGACGAATTCCTTCCCCTTCCGTTTCGATTTATAATCATATGCACCGCTCGGCTTTGGTTCTCAGGGCTCGGGTTTGAGCCCGTTGGCCCGCTCGACTGATGTGGGGCGGGGGGAAAGACTCTGTTGTGGGTTATTTGAGAGCACGTGACGGATTTGTGCTTAGAATTTCTTTAATAAGGCCACATGCCCTCAATGGTTAAATCTATTTGCTGTATAAGTATCAAAATGATTAAAAGATGTATGGGTCTAGTTTGTTACAACCAGGTCTTATAAAAGTCATTATTCTAATAATAAATGATTAAAAGATTTATGGAAGTTAAGTCGCAATTTGGCCTAGTTTTTCTAGTTAGGACTCACTTATGGCTTGGCATTCCCCTACCGTGACTAAACACTAGTCAAAGTACACCACTGCACTATTCGTGCCATGATTCTTGGTCATATTGTGCTCCAAATCATAACCATGGCTATGGTCATCTATCGTAATAATTAACTAAATAATTATTTATAAATTTTTTTAAAAATCACCATTTAAATCAAATAAAAAATAAAGAAATATTTTCAAAAATTTTCGAGAAGAGAAGTTACAAATCTACCCACCTTAAAATAATTTTGTCCTCGAAATTCTATTTCATAACTATTACTTAAAATTAAAAAAAGAAGTCTACTATTACCTAAATTTTCTTAAATTTTATTCCTAAAAAATAGTTTACATCCTTCTCCTAGCCATTTTGTAACTGCGAAGCCTTAAGGACTTCTATCCACCTTTGGTCATACTACTCCTCAAAACACTGTCACTAGAATTTTATATCCTTCTAACTAGTTGTTAACAATTTTACCAATAGATCTCCAGGGCATATGGCATCTATAATCCCTCATATCTATAAATAATCAAATATTTAATAATCAGGCAATATTATACTTAAGAATTTCTGATGAATTCTAGATAGCACGATCATTCGTCACCCTGGAATAGGGAGGGACGAGAATCAAGAGTACGGGAAGGCAAGAAAGAAAAATCGAGAGCAAATACGAAGTTTCAAGGACGTTTAGAGAATTTCTAAAAGAATTTTCAAGGCAGTATGGATTGAGATTTCTAAGGTTTAGTCATAATCGCAGGCTCGTATCAGTACAGTTACGTAACCGATACGATATGCTCTGACTTGCATAGACCACAAAAAAAACTTGTCACGACCCGCACCTATTTTTTGGACGCGAGCTCGTGAGTAAGCCAGCTACGCATTAAGCAGACTCCAGTCCTTCTCGAATATGTAAACGCTGTCAAGAGCATGGTAAACTGCCAAATCATGGCAAAACAAATCTATATCTCAAATCCATAATAAATGTACAAAACTTGGATGAACATTATGGGTCGTTATGTGCAGCCCACTAGCATATACGTCCGATAAGATTCCAAGAATATAACAAGAGTCTCTAAACTGAATAAATAAGAAAGATATCTCCGGATAAGGAATGTAAACTATGAAAGGATAACAATGTAATATCACTGACAAATACCTGAATCATGTATCACAATCATCTACCATCCCGCCCTGCTAACTAAATCCATGCAATCGCTAAACCTGAAGAGATCATCAGGCCCTCAGGGGACATAACAAGATACGTAAAAACATGCATATCTAGTAGTTTAATCATAATGATAATATAAACAAGATATAAACAAGGAACGACACTTAACATGGCATGAGACTACGACCAAACTTCTAACAAGTGACTAACGATAAGTGGCTACTGACAGGTGACTATGAACTGGAATTCAAGAACAACTACACATAGCTGAACTACTGGATGAACAAGTGAACAAGTGATCAATAAAATACCAAACCCTCGCCCCGAGTGGACTCGCAAATTTGAACTAATCACTAACCCTCGCTCCGAGTGTGGACTCGCAGGTTAGTTCACGGCAAGGCACCCTTGTCTCGATTATGGACTCTCTGGTGCAAGTACAACATCCTCGTCCCGAGTGTGGACTCACAGATGTAAACAGATCAAGACAAACACCCTCGTCCCGAGTGTGATCTCTCTGGTGCCAAGGAAACAAACACCCTCATCCCGAGTGTGGTCTCTCTGGTGCAACTGATCAACCCTCGTCCCGAGTGTGGACTCTCTGGATGACGAAAAACGATACAGAAAAATAGCAGTTCAACTACACGTACTCGTTCTAAGACACGACTCAAGCAAGGTACTGGTGAGATAAGGTACAACTCAGTCAAAACACTTATAGGTACCACTCTAGTGTAAACTATGATGTGAAGAAGCCCAGTGTAACTACACTATCAAATCGAGCAAGACAATAAACTGGTGAACATGGTATGTAGAAAATAAATAAATCAAGTCAACTAGAAAGCTAATGATAACATATAAGATCTATAGCAAATAGAGTATCTAATAATAATACAATATCAACATGAAAATTATAAACATGAAATTAAACTGTAGAGGAAGGCAAGGTATCTTGCCTGGAGGTTGCACGCAGATCCAACAAAATATAGTCAACTGCTAAGCCAAAAAGTCTAAATCATCACAACTGTCTCCAAAAGCTGAAATAAACATTACGAACGTTCTCAGAATAGTCAAATTAGCTAGGATTGCCTGTCCTTAAGTGCAATTCTGTACACAGAGACAAAATGGTCATTTCGGGCCAAAACAGTGTCTGTCGTTGGACCCGCTTTGCACCGAAAATTGTGCCAGGGTCAATGGTCTCTAAAGTTGTCAAACTACATGTCTAAGAATTTGTTTTGATGATACAAACCCAACTGTATGTCCAAAGTTAGATTCTGGTGGGCCGTGCACAAAATCTCCCGTTGAATCGGATCGTGGGGCCCGCAAAAATGGCGATTCGATCAACTGCCTCAGAATTGGACCAAACTTGGCAAACATGACTAGAAAAAAGATAAGGTCCTGTTGGCGCAAGTTTCTCTCGATTTGACGAACGTGCACAAAGTAATTAAGAAATTTGCACAGAGGTCGATACGGTAAATTTCGACGGATACACATCAAATTCGTCACGCACACGCGGCCAATTTGAATTTCGTCAAAGCCCATACGTCCACGAAGCCTATACGAACCTTTTGATGCTTTTGGTTTATGACCACGTCATCCGGATTGGTGGGACGCACGTTGTATCGAAGGTTTTCGTGATTTTGAAAACAGATTTTTGATCAACTTTGCACAGATTTTATTTAATGAATACCTAGATTTATTTAAAACTAAAACAAAGGTTTTGTTTCCCTACATGTTGTTAATAAACTTCTTCAAATAGATTTTTGAAATCATGCACGGTTTGGAAGATAATTAAATATAAAGTAGGCTAACTCGACTGTTGTCGGTCCTGTTTTTGGGAAAGGTTTTCGATGATCTTCTCATCGATTTCCTGGACAGGATGTTAGATTATAACGAAATCTATCTACTGGGATCGAAACTTGGTTATACCGGCATTCTAAAACAATTTACGGTTTGGAAAACGATTAAACGCAGGCGAAGAACTCGTATCGTGAAGTTGGGCTTCGAAACTCAATACTGCTGCCGCTGCACCTCTGTTTCGTGGGCACGGCCGTGGTTCGGCACTGTTTGGCCGGCGCTGGCGGCTGCTTGTGGCGGCGCACGGGACCAAGGAGGGTCGTGCAAGGCAGGGTTAGGGTTTTTTGTTTCTTAGACGAATTCCTTCCCCTTCCGTTTCGATTTATAATCATATGCACCGCTCGGCTTTGGTTCTCAGGGGTCGTGTTCGAGCCCGTTGGCCCGCTCGACTGATGTGGGAGGGAATACTCTGTTGTGGGTTATTTGAGAGCACGCGATGGATTTGTGCGTAGAATTTCTTTAATAAGGCCACATGCACTCAATGGTTAAATCTATTTGCTGTATAAGTATCAAAACATGTAGCAGAGGTTATAATTTATTATTGTATTTGGAAAAATATGTTATACTCCTTTCCATGTCTTAAGAAATAAAGATTATGATTACTGGGGAGCACAATTATCATTATTACTTGTCTTGTAGGGTACTATTTTGTGTCCTGAACAGATGGTGAAGATATTCATCATCTTTGACTATAATTAATCTACCCGAAGAAAACAAGTGTCAACTAAGGATGTTATGACTTTAGAAGTAACCTATAAAAAGAAGCAGCCAAGACCAGGAAACTACAAGGTTATTAGAAGATTGCGCCATAACTTGTTGTCAAAAGGAAAAGATAGCACCATTTTATCGTTATCCAGTGCAAAATATTTGTAGGTCCAGTTCTTATACTTGAAGAACTATTCAATATTTTAAAGAACAGTATATTACAGACAAATCCTACTTATCATTCTATGTGGATCGACTATATTTGTTTAATTACTTACCCATCATTCCTAGAAACATGTGGAAACACAATATATAGTTGACACTAGTGAATTCGCTGGGAAACATATAAAGTAAAAGCTTGCAAAAAAAATTAGAACATCGATTGCAGGAAAGCAAAGCAGAATCATCATTAAGGGAACAAATAATTTGCATGGAATTTTCTTTTTTTAGAACTTCTGTAAATGCAGATTCATATGAATTTGGCAAGCACCAGACAAATATATATTCACACATAATATAACGACACGGTCATCTTTGGACACACTACATAACTACATGGGCTTGGGCTTGGTACGGGTCTAGTTTGATACAACCAGGTCTTATAAAAGTCATTATTCTAATAATAAATGATTAAAAGATTTATGGGAGTCATGTCGCAATTTGGCCTGGTTTTCCTAGTTAGGACTCACTTATGGCTTGGCATTCCCCTACCGTGGCTAAACACTAGTCAAAGCACGCCACTGCACTATCCGTGCCATGATTCTTGGTCATATTGTGCTCCAAATCTTAACCATGGCTAAGGTCATCTATCGTAATAATTAACTAAATAATTATTTATAAAAAATTTAAAAATCACCATTTAAATGAAATAAGTAAATAAAAAAATATTTTCAAAATTTTTCGGGAAGATGAGTTACAAATCTACCCACCTTAAAATAATTTCGCCCTCGAAATTCTATTTCATAACTATTCCTTAAAATTTAAAAAGGAAGTCTACTATTACCTAAATTTCCTTAAATTTAATTCCTCAAAAATGGTTTACATCCTTCTCCTAGCCATTTTGTAACTACGAAACCTTGAGGACTTCTACCCACCTTTGATCATACTACTCCTCAAAATACTGTCACTAGAATATTATATCCTTCTAACTAGTTGTTAACAATTTTACCAACAGATCTCCAGGGCATATGGCATCTATAATCCCTTATATCTATAAACAACCAAATATTTAATAATCAGGCAATATTATACTTAAGAATGTCTGATGAATTCTAGAGAGCACGATCATTCGTCACCCTGGAATAGGGAGGGACGAGAATCAAGAGTACGGGAAGGCAAGGAAGAAAAATCGAGAGCGAATACGAAGTTTCAAGGACATTTAGAGAATTCCTACGAGAATTTTCAAGGCAGTGTGGATTGAGATTTCTATGGTTTAGTCATAATCGCAGGCTCGTATCAGTACAGTTACATAACCGATACGATATGCTGACCTGCATGGGCCACCAAAAAAACTTGTCACGACCCGCACCCATTTTTCGGACGCGAGCTTGTGATCAAGCCAGCTACGCATCAAGCGGACTCCAGCCCGTCTCGAATACGTAAACGCTGTCAAGAGCATGGTAAACTGCCAAATCATGGCAAAACATCTATATCTCAAATCCACAATAAATATACGAAACTTGGATGAACACTATGGGTCGTGGTCTGCAGCCCTCTAGCATATATGTCCGATAAGACTCCAAGAATATAACAAGAGTCTCTAAAATGAATCAATAAGCAAGATATCTCCTGATAAGGAATGTAAAGTATGAAAGGATAACAATGTAATATCACTGACAAATACCTGAATCATGCATCACAATCATCTACCATCCCGCTCTGCTAACTAACTCCATGCAATCGCTAAACCTGAAGAGATCATCAGGTCCTCAGGGGCATAGCAAGATACATAAAAATATGCCTATCTAGCAGTTTAATCATACATGATAATATAAACATAATATAAATGAGGAATGACACTTAACATGGCACGAGACTATGACCAAACTGCTAACAAGTGACAAACGACAAGAGGCTACTGACATGTGACTATAAACTGGAATACAAGAACAATTACACGTAACTGAATTGCTGGATGAACAAGTGAACACGAGATCAATGTAATACCAAACCCTCTCCCCGAGTGGACTCGCACGTTTGAACTAATCACAAACCCTCGTCCCGAGTGTGGACTCGCAGGTTAGTTCACGGCAAGGCACCCTCGTCCTGAGTGTGGACTCTCTGGTGCAAGTACAATATCCTCGTCCCGAGTGTGGACTCACGGATGTAAACAGATCAAGACAAACACCCTCGTTCCGAGTGTGGACTCTCTGGTGCCAAAGAAAAAACATCCTCGTCCCGAGTATGGACTCTCTAGTACAACTGATCAACCCTCGTCCCGAGTGTAGACTCTCTGGTTGAGGAAAAACGATACAGGATAATAGCAGTTCAACTACACGTACTCGTTCCAAGATACGACTCAAGCAAGGTACTAGTGAGACAAGGTATAACTTAGTCAAAACACTTATAGGTACCACTCTAGTGTAAACTATGATGTGAACAAGCCCAGTGTAACTACACTATCAAGTCGAGCAAGACAATAAACTGGTGAACATGGTATGTAGAAAATAAATAAATCAAGTCAACTAGAAAGCTAATGATAAAATATAAGATCTATAGCAAATAGAGTATCTAATGATAATACAATAACAACATAAAAACTATAAACATGAAATTAAACTGTAGATGAAGGCAAGGTATCTTGCCTGGAGGTTACACGTAGATCCAACAAAATATAGTCAACTGCTAAGCCATAAAGTCCAAATCATCACAACTGTCTCCGAAAGCTGAAATAAACATTATCAACGTTCTCATAATAGTCAAATTAGCTAGGATTGCCTGTCCTTAAGTCTAATTCTGGACACAGGGGTAAAATGGTCATTTCGGGCCAAAACGGTGTCGATGTTGGACCTGCTTTGCACCGAAAAGCATGCCAGGGTCAATGGTCTTTAAAGTCGTCAAACTATATGTCTACAGATTCGTTTCGATGATACGAACCCAACCTTATGTCCAAAGTTGGATTCCGGTGGGCCGTGCACAAAATTTCCCGTTGAATCGGATTATGGGGCCCGTAAAAACGATGATCCGATTAACTGTCTCAGAATCAGACCAAACTTGGTAAATAGGACCAGAAAAATGATACGGTCCTGTTGGCGCAAGTTTCGTCTCGATTTGACCATCGTGCACAAAGTAATTAGAAAATTTACACAGAGGTCGATACGGTAAATTTCGACGGATACGCATCAAATTCGTCGCGCACATGCGGCCAATTTGAATTCAGTCAAAGCCCACACGTCCACGAAGCCTATACGCACCGTTCAATGCTTTTAGTTCGTGACCACGTCGCCCGGATTGGCGGGACGCATGTCGTATCAAAGGTTTTCGTGATTTTGAAAACAGATTTTTGACCAACTTTGCATAGGTTTTATTTAGTGAATACCTAGATTTATTTAAAACTAAAAGAAAGGTTTTGTTGCCCTATAAGTTTTCAATAAAATCCTTCAAATAGATTTTTGAAATCATGCATGGTTTGGAAGATAATTAAATGTAAAGTAGGCTAACTAGACCGTTGTCGGTCCTATTTTTGGGACATGTTTTCGATGATCTTCTCATCGATTTCCTGGACAGGGTGTTAGGTTATATCGAAATCTATCTACTGGGATCGAAACTTTATACCGGCATCCTAAAACAATTTACGGTTTGGAAAATAATTAAACGCAGGCAGAGAACTCGTACCGTGAAGTTGGGCTTCGAAACTCAATACTGCTGCCGTTGCTCCTCTGTTTCACGCGTACGGCCGTGGTTCGGCGCTGTTTGGCCGACTTCGGTGGCTGTTTGTGGCGGCACGTGGGGACAAGGAGGGTCGTGCAAGGCAGGGTTTGCATTTTTTTGTTTCTTAGACGAATTCCTTTCCCTTCCGTTTCGATTTATAATCATATGCACCGCTTGGCTTCGGTTCTCAGGGGTCGGGTTCGAGCCCGTTGGCCTGCTCGGCTGATGTGGGAGGGGGGATACTCTGTTATGGTTTATTTGAGAGCACTGATGGATTTGTGCTTAGAATTTCTCTAATAAGGCCATATGCCCTCAATAGTTAAATCTATTTGTTGTATAAGTATCAAAACATGTAGCGGAGGTTATAATTTATTATTACATTTGGAAAAATCCAACAAAAGTTTTCTTGTCAAAGAATACTTGCATATAGTTGTTTGCAAAAACAAAAGTATAAAACTTTATTGATACAAACTGTAATAAAGATTACAATAATTCTGGGAAAATTACAACTATAGGAATCCAATCTTGATGACGATTGCTTTATCCCTTGGACGATGTGAACTTTGAAGACGAAGCCTTTGAAGTTGAAAACAACTTTCGAAACTGAAGGCAAAAGCCTCTGAAGTTGAAGACAAAAGTCTCGGAAGAATGCAGCAGCACTTTGGCAAGAACTCCTGAACTCTCTGATTTCTGATCTCTGATCTTGATCCCCTTGAAATGAAGACTTGAAACTCTATTTATAGAGTTCTAAAAATAACTAACTTTCAGTTATTCTGGACTACGCAAGCTGATTTGCGCAGCAACTGGTTTGCGCAGACATGGACTGCGCAGGCAGTTATTGGATCGTGGGCCAACTATATAGGACACATGGTATTATTTGATTGAAATGTGCATGATCGTGCATAGACAGTTGCCACGTAATGAGCAATTGATGGCATGAATGCTACATGTAATTTGTCAGTTATATTGGTAGAATGCGCAAGATGAACTGCGCAGACTTTGGTTTGCGCAGACTCAAACTGCGCAGGATTGGTTTGCGCAATCCTGGATTGCGCTGCCAACTGTCAGCCGTCCTCGAGCACTGTGCGACGCCAAAAATGAACAGTCTCCTCGTAATTTGTGTTGTCAGCTGTCAGGAAGATCTGATTTGATTCAGTCAATGATGACTTTTGCCACGTCAGCCTGCGCAGTTGGGAATTTGCGCAAACCAACCTGCGCAAAGTGATGTCTGCGCAATCTGTTGTCTGCGCAACTCATCACAATAATATATATCTTGAATTTTTGACTTTGTTGATTGATGCAACTTGATTTTTTAGGACCTACAAGACCCCCTTCAAAGTTTTTGAAAGTTGATTGTATTCAAAATTTTGAAATACTTTGAATTTTTTGAATGTTGAATCATTTTGCGCAACATGATGAGCTGTCTGTGCAATCTGAGGGTTTGGCCCATTTTTAGGCACAATCTAAGGTGGCCGTTTCGACTTTGGAAAACTATAAATAGTCCCTCAATTCATTCGAAATGTTCTTTACTTGCTTCCTTCGTGCTTTTGAGAGAAAACTTCTGAGCTTTTTCCTCCTTCCTTCTCCGACAATTCCGATGGCTCCCCGACGATCAAATGCTGCCGCTGCCGCCGCCGCGAAGGGAAAAGCTCCGGCCGAGTCTTCTGACAGGATTGCACGGCGAGCTTCCCGACACGAATCCGCACACCCTGCTCTGAGAGGTAGTTGAACCGATCGAAAACCCCTTCTTAGGGTGATTCGACTCCCTTGAAACTCATCTCTTTTTAGAGATAAGTTCATATTGCGCCACCCTTTTTAGGGTTTTGGTTGCATCAACTATCAGTTCTTCATTTTTATGAAGGCTGCATTCTTGTGCAAATTGTTGATTTATGATGACAGGAAGTCAGCGCAAATAATTAAGTTGTGCAGATATCAGCGCAAACCATTGCTTTGCGCAACCCTTTATGATGCGCAAACTGATGTTGCATAAATCATGTCAGCGCAATCTGAGGTTGCACAAGTTATGTCAGCACAATCTGAGGTTGCGCACTCTAATGTTTTTTGTTAAAAAAATAGAATCTTTGTCTTGGACTAATTTTTATCTGGTTGTTGATGCAGTTGAAGTCAATGAAGATCCAAATTACGAATATTTTGTGGGAACCCTCACAGAGTCTGAATACAAAGAGGATCTGTCTCATGTCCATTACCCTCAGTATGATCTGCCGGCCTCCCGTCAGGCTATATTGATTTCTCAGGACAATAAAACTTTGATGTGTTTGATGAACGGACAGCCTTTAGAATCAGCTGATGCTGTAATTCACAAGAAACCCTTATTACTATTCGGTGACGCCTTTGAGAGAGCCTCTCAACCTAGGCCAAGGATGGAAGATAGGGTAGTTCACCAGCAAGATAGATCTTTTTTTATACCAGACATCGCTCACTGCCTTCCTTTGTCACGGTACGTTCATGCAAGCTACCCTAGGAAGATGGATTGGAATATCACTCTATTTCAGGATGCTCGGGCAGGAAAAATCTTTCTAAAGAAGGGGCCACAACATAAGGATATGTTTTACAGCTCTTCTGACAGATATAGTGTCCTTTTGAGAGGCTTAAGACCTGACTGCATTCCACCAGAGAACTCCTCCATGTTGATGCCTGTTAGGACCCCAATATTCGCAAATGAGTTTGCGAAGGTTGAAGGGAAGTATCCTGAACAAGATATAAGATTGACTGGATTGGTGAATCCAGACTACAAGCGATGGAGCTATATCGCGAATTGGGTTCTGGCAAAATTCCAAGACAAACTCCAACAAATCAACCTGTATGAAGCAGTGCATGCCACTGTTTACGGATTTGCTCCCAATCCTCATATGTTCTTAGCCTTAGCTGAGAGATATAACTACAGGACCGGAACTTTCATGACCCCAGGGGGAGAGATGGGCTTTGCACTTCACGAGATGAAGTACATCTCGTACTTGCCCATGGCAGATGCTCCGTATGAGGAGTATGTACCAACAAATAATGAGTTGAACAAGCTCAGAAAAGAGAATCCAGAGATGGTGACAGTGTTCGAAGAACTATTGTGCCATTACAAGATCTGCTCTTTATTTTACCAGAGCGCCACTGCCAATACTTGTTATTCTTCAAAGTGGCTACCATATCTATTTCTTAATCATATAGAAGAGAAGAAAACCAAGGAGAACGATAAATGCTACCCTACTTCTTTCAAACCTTTGAGCAATACAAAGGTTAGAAAGTTAATGGAACAGAGTGGTCATTTTGATAAAGAAGTAAAGGATGATCATGAATATCCGCCTTTGAAGAGAGGAGATAATTTGGAAAGTTACTTGAGGATGGGCTATAGGCCCATGTCAGAAGAAGCACAATTGGCGGGTTTCTTAACATACTGGCTGCGAAGATTCGTGGTTCCCGGCTCCAGTGCCGTAGATCGTTTTTACCGTGGCGTCTTGTTTGCAGCTGTTAAATTGGTCTTTGGCTATAAAATGGATTTACTATCAGCAATGACCTACAAGCTGAACGCCAGTCTTCGATTATATGTTGACTTGATGTTGAAAGCGAAGGGAGAGAGAGAATTCCCTCGCTTAGAATTGCCATATACATATTTGTTTGGATGGTTGCTTCTTCACTATCCAACTCTAATGGATCCTGGCATGGGACCAGTTGACGGCAGTTTTCTTCGAAGGTATTCCCATGGAAAATGGAAATATACTTCCTTAACTTAATGTAGATTTATGTTGAATCTGAACAGAGGCTGGAACTTCTGCTGCGCTCCTTTTCCTACTGGGTATGATCAGATGCCCACGAATATGGTGGATTCGAAAATTCAGCCTCTGACTCGCGTCGCTTTTGAATGGTTGAAGACAATTCGACCATCTCATCTGGTCTACCGATTCGAAGAAGAGTGCTACTTAGAACCATATCTTCCAAGCCGATTTGCTCGGCAATTTGGATATGATCAGTTCCATGTAGGGAACGCAATTACCTGCCTCCAAGGCAAAGGTTATCTGATAGATGGAGCTAGAGCTTGGGCCTATTATAATGCCCGTGATACAAAGGCCACATTTTCCATGCCAGCAAAGACTACTCCTCAGGGTCCTCGAATGCTTTTTACATACTCCGTGTTTTACACATCAGCGAATACTTTTGCCGAGAATTTTAATCTCACAGATAGTTTCGCCACTGCCACAAGATTGTGGAGAGGAAGAATTGCTCCATCAATCCCTATAAATGAGGAGGCGCAGGAACCGGCAGATGCACCTCTGGAAACTACAAGGGATATTATATTCCCCCAAGAAGTAAATGCACCACTTCGTATTTCTCTGAAGGTGGGTAAATCTCCTGCGAAGAAAAGAAGAAGAGAGGAGCCTCCTGCTCCTGTGGCGAAGAAGAAATTGATTCTTGATCTTTCTTCTGAAAAGGTGACTACCAGATCTCAATCTCGACAATTGGCCGAGACACATCAAGAAGTTGCCACTACTCCAACTTTCGTGCAAAAGCAAGCAGAGCCAGAAAATGTAGAGAGACCTGTTAGGCCTCTACACAGAAAGAAAAGAGTAGTCACCAGAAGAGTCTTGGAAGAGTCTTCTTCTAGACAACTCCTGACTTCAGTAGACGCTGCTGCAGGACTTCTAATGGCATCTCCCACTCTTGCTTCTGAATCAGGGAGCAAAACTCTCGAGGAGAATGAACAGAGGGAAGATTTTGCCCCAAGAACTGAAGTTGCAAAGCTTGGAGAACACATCTTAGAACAAAATGTTGCACAACCTCATTCTTCTATTGTAGAGATTACTCAACCTCCTCCTACTCCCAAGACTCTTCATGAGGAAGAAGACCGTGAAATGATTGCAGCTCTGGAGGATTGCAGTTATAGCTTGCAGGAAGATCAGGCTGCCACCAGCAGTGGAAATGCAGCAGTAGAAGAAGAAGAAGAAAAAGAAGAAGACGAGGAAGGTTCTTCATCCGAAAATGTTGATGAGTATTTACAAGATCCTGAAAAGGAAAATGAAGAACACAGATCTCTTGATACTGTCGATGATACTTTAAATCCTAAAAAGGATATTGAAGTGGAGGCGTCTACAGAAAAAGCTGTCGATGTTGAGATAGAAATATCTCCTGAAGAAGTAGCCGACGAAGGTGTGCTACAGGAAAATCCCGCCACCGACCCTCAAGGTATAAAACGAGATTTAACAATCTTTTCTTTTAAAATGAACTGATAACTAATATCTTCATTTATAATTTCTTGCAGATCTTGAGACTTTGCCAACACCTCCAACGGACCTGACTATGGTGCCTATACCAACGGTGGTTGTTAGCAGTAGTCATCACTTATCTTGTGGTTCTGAGGCGGGTAGCAGTCAGGCTGTTGCAGCGGAGGCTACTTCTGTTCAACATGAGTCTATTCCAGTAGGGAATGAACTAGTTGTTAGACCAAACCAAGGTAAAATTGCTCTTAATTTGAACTTTTTGTTCATCAACAATCAATTAGTAAAATAATAATTTTACTTTTACAGAAGATCAAGCAGGAGGAGCAACCAGCTCTATTTTGGCTCCCTTATTTAAAGAGCCTATTGTTCAACTTCAGAGAATCGAGCAACCTGTCACCCCGTCTTCATCAGGAGTAGCAGCGACTCCTGGAACTCTGGCCATTAATCAGCAAGTGGTCCAGTCATTTACCAGATGTTTCTTTGAATCGCTGGGATCTATTGTCCGTAAAATGATAGAGAAAGAAGGGGCTGACTTCATTATGGTTAGGAAGCCCACTTCTTTCTTGATAAGAGCCATAAGAGACCAAGGAGACGAAGCTCAGGCTACTCTCCTTGAACATATACTGAATGAATTAGAAGTCTCCATCAAGAAGTATAAAGAACTAAAGAAGAAAGATGTAGACTCTTTAGTACAAGCTGAATTTGAGCGACTGGCTCAAGCTGCTGATATGGAAAGATTAACCCTTCAAAATCTGTTAGAAGCTCATTCAGCAAAATCAGCTGAATATAACTCGAAGATAGAATCAGTTACTCTAGAGGCTGAAAGCAAAGGACGACGACTTGCTGAATTGAAAGCTGAAATTACTCACCTGCAACAAGAATTTGAAAAAGAAACTGCTAATCACCAACTGGTGATTGAACAATTTAATGCATTGATCGAAGAGAGGAATGAGTATGAGACCACTCATGGTGCCGAAATCATTCGTCGGACAGTGGATATACCCATCTTTGATGAAGAAAGTGGAATGGAGGAAGCAAGAAAGATAGTAGCAACAACACACGAAGAAGAGTTACAGTCACTGAAACAACAAATTGACAATCTGATTGTCCCTCCTTCTTGATTTTGTATTTGTGTTTTGTTGTTGTAGCTACATTTTTGTAATGTCCCGTATTTTGATATAAAAGACATTTTCGTTGTGGCTCCATTATTTATTGCATAACTTATTCAGATATAAATAATAGATAGACATAATATATTTATTAACAACTTAATCGAAAACGACAAGTTGCTGATGTAGAAAATGAACGATGATGAATCGTCAATGTATATAAAATGAATGAACGGGAATACCGTTAAGTGATGATGAAAGAACAAGTAAATCGTCAAATGATAGTAAATGAACGGGTTAACCGTCAAATAATAATAAATAAACGGATGAACCGTCGGGTATTAATGAACGGACGAACCGTCAGATGAATATAATAAATGAACGGATGAACCGTCGGTTAATGAACAGATGAACCGTCGGATGAACGTAATAAATGAACGGATGAACCGTCGATTAATGAACGGACGAACCGTCGAATGAATGTAATAAATGAACGGATGAACCGTCGGGTTTTAATGAACGGACGAACCGTCGGATGAATGTGTCGCTTTGTTAATATAGGAATTTCTGCATATAATTATAGCAGAAATCTGACAGGAACAAACACTTCTACTCTTCAACATAAAAATGTCTTCCGGAGAAGCATCTAAGAAGGCTGAGACTGCCTCGAAGGTTCAGAAGGGTACTGAAGAACACCCTGCCGATCCAGCTCAGTCGAAGGAGACAGAAGTAGTCGAAGGTTCGTCTGCACTCCAGCCACCGCGGGACATTCTGGATTTCCTGCTCGAACCAGGAAAGACTAAAGAAGAAGAAGCCATGAGGATGGCCGCCTGCAAGTTTCTTGTGGGATCCAGCAAGGAGGTTCTCGGCTCTTTTGCTGACCGCATTTTTGAGAAAGACGGCAGTGGCCCTCGTCCCAATGTAGAAAAAGATGATAGTGACCTTTAATATGTACTATCATGTAATAAAATAAAATTTGAATTTTATTTATGAACTTGATTCTGTCTGATAATTTACAAGCATTTTACATTTACACATAATACTTCTTTAAGAATTTGCCATTGATAGGCATCATAGCAACTCGACCATCAAGTTCTGAAAGTTGATAAGCTCCGTTTGAGAAGACTTTGCTTACAACATAGGGACCTTCCCATTTTGCATCGAATTTCCCTTTGCTCATATGAGTCATAGTCATAGGACGTCTGACCGTTAGAACAAGTTCTCCTTGTTGAAAGGCTCTGACCTTCACTTTGCGATTAAATGTCTTCGAGATGCGGGCTTGGTATAACTCAATATGCTGTTGAGCTATTAACCGCTTTTCATCCAGTGCCTCCAACTCTTGAAGTCGAAGAAGGTCATTGTTCTCTGTGGTAAGCTCATTGGCAATGGCAATCCTTAAAGAAGGAATTTGCAGCTCCAAAGAAAGGACAGCTTCACAACCATACACCAAAGAAAAAGGTGTAAAGCCTGTGGGATTACGGACCGTAGTTCGATAGGCCCAAAGACATTCGCCAAGTTTCTCGCTCCAATTCCGTTTGTTAGTGGATACAAATTTCTTAAGGAGCTTAATAATGGTTTTGTTAAAGGCTTCAGCTAAACCATTAGCAGCAGGATTGTAGGCCGTCGAAGCAACATTATCAATCCGATGATCATCGCAGAACCTAGTGAACTTCTGACTAATGAATTGAGGTCCATTGTCATGGATGATTCTTTGAGGTACACCAAATCTATAGATGACATGGTGTTTAACGAAGTTAATAACACTGCTAGTCTTGACTTCAGCCAGAGGTATAGCTTCAGCCCACTTGGAGAAGTAATCGGTTATCGCCAATATGAACCAGTGTCCTCTAGAAGATGGAGGATTGATAGGACCTATGACGTCCATACCCCAAGCTTCAAAAGGCCAGGAGGCAGCAGTCGGGTGTAAGAATTCCGATGGTTGATGAATGAAGTCTGCATAGATTTGACAAGCACGACATTTCCTTGCATATTCAATAGCATCTGATACCATAGAGGGCCAATAGTAACCCATGCGTCGGATACGATCCTGTAGTTTAGGACCAGGTTGATGTGCTCCACAGACGCCATCGTGAGCTTCATACAATACTTGTTTGGCTTCATCACCAGCTAAACAGCGTAGAAGAAGACTGTCATAAGTTCGCCGATAGAGTGTTTTGGTGGTTTGATTGTAATAGAATCGTAGAGATCGACGTTGAACGCTTGTAGCCTCCTTAGGATCTTCGGGGAGTATGTCATATACTACGAAATCGATAAAAGGTATTCTCCAATCGTCATCGATAAGATTGACTTCAGCAAAATTGCTGAATTCAATATTACGATTGTTTTCAATACAGAACAGTTCTCGGTTGGAGATAACCACCACCTGCTGTCTTTTGATAGGGATGGCTAAGACAGCTGCAAGATTGGCCAAAGCATCGGCTTCAGTATTGCAAGCTCGTCGAACATAATCGATGAAGAAAGCTTTGAATAATGTAGCTATATTGATTGCCGCTTCATGATAAGGCACCAGGTCTTGATGACGGACTTCATAAGTTCCTCTAACTTGGTTCACAACCAGTTTAGAATCACCATAGACTTCAAGATATTCAATATTTAGTTGTTTAGCTAGCTGAAGGCCGACAAGTAAAGCATTGTACTCTGCCACATTGTTGGAGCAAGGTTCCTCTAAAGAGTAGGCTCTTTGGATAGTTAATCCGTCTGGAGAAACGAGAACAACTCCAACACCTGCCACAATAGCACCATTTGGTCCAATTCTCGATGCACCATCGAAGAATAGACGCCAAGTTGGAAACTCTTCGGAGATCATGTTGACTTCTAATGTCTCGTCAGGAATTTCGTCATAGAGTTTGGATATTTCAGGCACAGGATGAGCTGCTAAGAAGTCTGCCAGCGCTTGACCTTTGACAGACTTTTGTGGAACATACACCATGTCATATTGAGCTAGCAAGATTGCCCATGTAGCAAGCCGAGAATTAAGTGTACTAGGCTTCTTCATGAGTACTCGGAGAGGGTTAACTCGAGATATCACATGAATAGTTTGGCCGATGATATAATGCCTCGTCTTTTGCACAACAAACATGAGAGCCAGACATTCTTTCTCGACCGGACTATAACGGTGTTCAGCACCAATCATAGTTCGGCTAAGATAGTAGATAGCCTGTTCATGGCCTTCTTTGTTCTTTTGGGCAAGTAAAGCACCCAATGAATGGTCCATAGCACGGACATACATCAAGAATGGAATACTCGAGATCGGTGGCACCAAAACTGGTGGGTTCATAAGATATTGTTTGATATCGTCGAATGCTCGTTGACACTCTTCAGTCCAAACAAAAGATACACCCTTCTTCATTAGTTGAGTGAATAGTCTGCAGCGTCCAGACAAGTTCGAAATGAATCGCCTGATGTACGCAAGTCGACCTTGGAATCCTCGTAGCTCTTTTAGGTTGCGTGGAGGACGCATCTCTTGGATGGCTTTGATCTTCTCGAGATCCACGTGTATACCTTTAGAGGTAATAACGAAGCCAAGAAATTTGCCACTAGAGACACCCAAGAATGACTTGGTGGGATTCATCTTGAGCTGATATTGACGCATGAGATTAAATATTGTTCTCAAATCTTGGATGTGATCTTCTTTTAGACGACTTTTGACAGCAATATCGTCAACGTAGCATTCGACTGTTTACGAAGATGTTCTCTGAAAATGGTACTCATGGCTCGTTGGTAAGTTGCACCAGCGTTCTTGAGACCAAATGGCATTACTGTGTAACAATAGACTCCCCAAGGAGTACGGAAAGATGTGTGCTTTTCATCTTCAGGATGCATTTTGATCTGATTATATCCGGAGAATCCATCCATAAAAGATATTCACTCAAACCCACAAGTATTGTCAATCATGACGTCTGTGATAGGAAGGGGAAATTCATCTTTTGGACATGCTTCATTGAGATCTCGGAAGTCGATGCATACTTGAACTTTTCCAATTTTCTTAAGAACTGGGACGACATTGGCTACCCAATCAGGATGGTGCTTTTCTCGAATAAAACCACAAGCGATGAGCTTCTTGACTTCATCATCAATTGCATCCATCATTTCAGGCTTAAATCGCCTTTGTTGTTGTTTGACTGGTTTAGCATTAGGAAGAATGTTCAGCTTGTGAGCAGCAATCTTGGGATCTAAACCTGGCATGTCTTCATAACTCCAAACAAAGACGTCAATGTATTCTTTAATGAGAAGAATCAACTCTTGCTTATCTGCTTCTGGAAGATTCTTGCTAATGAAGATTGGACGAGGAGACTCGCTTTCTCCTACATCAATTTGAACTAATTGATCTTCAGTAGGAGGTTCTCTTTGTTCAAAACGAAGTACCTATTGGTTATCCATATGTTGAGCCCAAGGATCGGTTTCAGGGCTTTCTTTAACGTCTTCATCACATCCTTCTGGTAGTTCAGAGGAGACCATGTTAGAAGATACAATTATACGATGGACTTCACCGATGCTGGTATCGGAATTCCAAGATCTGGAATCAGAAGAATTAGAACGTTCTTCACTATCTGAATCGGAGATTGTTGGGGATAACAGTGGAGGAGAAGTATATCCGAGACCTTTCTTGGTCTTGCCATAATACATTTGTGATTTTCCTTTTGGAACTGTTGTACGAATGGGAGTTCTTCTACCTTTTCCATAATTAAGGCCGCTCTTGAAATCGTAACCCTTCTTTCGGACGATGTCTTTTGATTGTTGACTGTAACGATGGAACTGGAGACGTCCCATATCGTTAACTTTGCTATCATCCGTATAGTTAATCTTTGTTTCCGATCTTTTATACAAAAATGCTGGACTTTCACCTTTCTTCAAAGAAGGGTGAATACGGTAAGAATCATCTGGATCTTCTAGCGAGACTTCTGTCTGAAGAGATTGTACGACTCCCATTGTAATTGATTGGAAGCTATCTAACATATCCAAATAATATTTAGTATAATAAATAACATCAGTATACTAGAAAGTAGGTGCTTTTTCATTGATTTGTACATCAGTATTTACAACAGGACCTTTAGCCTTAGCAGGCTTAGTCAGATTGATTACAAAAGGGGGAGAAGAAGAACGTGGAGGAGGTTTGTTACGACGGAGGTCGATAACAAGTGGCTCAGAAGAGGTGAGCTCCCTTTTTTCCTTGTTGCGAGTTAGATCAACAACAAGTGGCTCAGAAGGAATGAGCTGCTTTTTGTCTTTGTTACGACGTAAGTCGATAACAAGTGGTTCAGAAGAGGTGAGCTCCCTTTGATTTTCATCAGCATCAACTAATTTCTTTTGAACTGGTAAGTGAATAACCAGTGGTTTGGAAGATTGAGGATGAGAAACTCGTCCCTTAACAGGTATGATAAGAGTGTCTTGAGGTACTGCTTTTTGATCTTCTTCAGTATCCATAGCCAATACCACCTTCATAAACTCATCTTTGTACATACGAGCATCGTTGCAATAAGCTTCAACACCTTTGAAAGAATAAAGATCCGCAACTTCCTTATGAACTTGTCCTTTGTCATCAACGTATTTAAAGCATTGATGAAGAGTTGATGGAACGACATTGTGTTCATGGAGGAATGGCCTTCCCAGGAGAGCATTATAAGAACAACCATGATTGTCGATGATATAAAAGGTCACCTTTGTGCGAAGATTGCCTATTTGAAGTTTCAGGCGGATCTTGCCCAAAGGTTCACTCTTCCCTCGGTTAAATCCCAAGATAGAAATGATTGTAGTTGAAAGACTATACACTGGTATCTTCAACGCATCTAGCAGAGTCTTTGGCATGATGCTAAGTGTAGACCCTGGATCTATCAGGATACGATCGACCTTCATTGAATCCACATATCCTGTATAGTAAAGAGGACGATCATGTCTATTCTCTTCCATTAGCATATCATCCTGAGTAAAGGTAATGTTTGGGATCAGCTCCAAGACACTATGACAGTGATGACAAGAGACTGGTTCTGATTCTGGCTTCTTGAGAAGAGTTAAGCAAGTTTCAGCCTGCATCAGAGCTTCACTTAGAGTTTCTCGTATCTTCTTGGAAAGACGCAAGAGTTCAAAGATTGACAGCCTAGCCGGTGTATTGGCTAATTGAGCCAATATATCGAAATTATAAGGCTTCTCAAGCCCAGTAGGAGATGACTTCTTTAGGGGTTTGTCAAATCGAACTTGTTGCTTGTCTTTGTCAGCCGTTGTTGGCTTGGGAGGAATTGATACTACAACTGGTGAAGATGTAGAAGGGACCTCTTCAGTAGAAGCAGGCTGTACCGGAGCAGGTTCAGAAGAAGAAGCAGAATCCTTTTGACCTTCAGAATGATCTTTCAAATAGGCTTTTCCTGATCTGGTACCTAACAGAATCTCTTCGTCAACAATGGGATCAAAAGATACCATGTTACAGATCTTGGTTTTGTCTTTAGAACGAGTTTTCTTCTTGGAAGAAGAGGACACCTCGAATTCCGGAGCAAGATCCGGATGGATCCACATAATTTCACCGTTGTCAAGAGATAAGGGAACAAGACCTTCATTGGATGAAAGCGGGAGATTCTCAATCTCAAGGGTTGCTTTAGGAATTGGAATGACACCGTGCTGTATCATCTACGGAGGGAAATCCCCAAATTAGACTGAAACCATATTTGCAGTAATAGTCTTCTCATCTTGTTGCAGAGTGACTACACCAGCATTGACGAGCTCTTGAATCTTACCTTTGAGCACATAGCATGCTCGAGTAGGATGTCCAATGAATCGGTGATAGACACAATACTTAGGATGATCAGTCGTACCGACTTCATCAGGTTTCTTTGGATCAGGGAGTTGAATTTTGTTGCTTTTGAGTAAATACTCAAAGATGCTTGTAGTATCATTCTCGTCAAAGGAATATTCTACCTTCGGACGAGGTTCCCTTGGTGGAGGTGCAGAAGGAGTAGGAGTGGATGTAGGCGGAGCCACATTGACAGCCAAAGATTCTTTATTTTTGTTCAAGTTAATGTTCAAAGTCTCTTTCGCTTTACGATTGTTCTGGCGATTACTACCACTTGAATTTTGATGCTCATCACGATCAGGGTTAGACATATGTACCCCTAATTGTTTAAACTTGTCAGCACTCACTTCATCAGCTTTGGTGTTGACGATGAATGAGGGCCAATCTTGGAATTGAGTAGATCCCGTCCACATACTGATAATAGACAAAAGGTTTGCCTTACAAGTATCAATAGTGACAGCAGCTGGAGTCCCTGGAGGCATTTTCAAAGTTTTACGACGGAACCGTTCAATAAAACTCTCAGCAGTTTCGTTATGTTTCTGTTTGATTTTGTTGAGAGCTGACATCGTCATATCATTAAATCCTTCATAGAATCGTTCTAGAAAGATTTGTTTGAGACCTGAAAAAGAAGTGATGAAACCATCGGGCAAACTTTTGTACCAGTCGTATGCTACGCCGGCTAAACAACCGACAAATACTCTGGTAAGAAGAGCGTCATTTAGCTGAAGTTGAACAGTCATTACCTCAAAATGATTGATGAATTGACTCGGGGAAGTACTGCCATCGAACAGAGAGATTGTAGGGATTTTGTATTTTGGGGGAAACGGGACTTCCTTCCATTCAACCGGATAGGGCTGCTTAATTCCCAATCTTTGCAAGTTGTCTTTCTCTTTAAATGCTTCGAACTGGGTTCGTAAGAGTTTGACAGCTTCATTGGCGTCTTCTGATGAAGAAGAAGGAGCAGGTTGAGTTGTAGTGGTAGGAGGAGGAACAGCGTTGTAAGCACTACCCCCAGCTCCTGAATGACTAGGTGTCGTTTGTACTTGTACTTGTACAGGAGGCATTTGGGGAGGCACTACCCCCATTCCAGTGTTAGCAGGTATCGAAGTTGCTATAATTTTTGGACTAGTAGTAGGTGCAGTTGGTGGTGTAGCATGCTGTGATACAATGATAGAATGCATACTAGCAACCATCTCAGCCATGGTTTTTAATTTGTCTTCGAGTGCAGCAATTCGCTGTTCTTGATTTACGGAAGTTGAAGCATCCGGATCATCAGTGACAACATAAGCCGTCACTTTTCTTGGCACAGTGGAAGATACTGTTTGTTCAGAGCTTTCACTGTATGCATCATAATCAGAGAATGAATCATCTTCTGATTGAGAAACCGGAAGATGACCTGAAGGGTTTTGAAGAAGATTCTTTTGACCGATTGTATCTCGGCTTCGAGAACGGGTATGTTGAAATACTCCTTCGGAAGATTCTTGAAGTAACTCTAAATACCGTTGGCTTGGCTTGCGAAGTCTACCATGCTTAGAGCATCTCTTACCCCCAGTGTCTCGGGAAGTCATGTTAACTGAAGCATAAAGGACTTCATCTTCTTCTGACATAGGTTCAGATTTAGCAAACGTTAAATGATCGAAGACAGATCATTTTATTGTTTGACAACAACATTAGATGATGACTTTATGATTACAGTAATGATCAGATGGTTGAGATGGAGATACTGAGACATTATCCCATTTTTGTCTTAGATGTTCTCGAAGATCCACAACAGGACGAGGAAAGTTCCGAGGGATCTGTTCTTTGATAACATTCGAAACATGATTCTGATTCTTCAAATGTTTAGTCCCTTGAGTATACAGAGAAGTACTCACTTCATTGGCATAAGTATCGGGATTTTTGACCTTGGAGATTTGTTTCTGATGATGTTTGACCTTCGGCATTGGCTGTTTGCGTTTTACCGAAGTGGGTTGGTTGAGATAAGTTCTGAGGTCAGCAAATTCACCCCCAGGAGTTTCTGTTTGAGATACTAACAGTTTTCCCTGTTTGGAACGAGAAATTTGGAGAGTCGGGAGGTCCCAGAATTCTGCTATCGGAGTAGGCAGGATACCTCTTTGATTAGTACAAGTACTCTTATTATAAAGGGAAGAAGAATCCTTGTTTGCAAGAGTTCTCGAACTGATTGGTGCCGAGACACATTCAGATGGATCATCTTCAGTAAAGACTGAAGAAGACTGAGAAAAGACTAAAGGGCCTTTTCCCTTGTTTTGAGATGAAGGGTTAGCTAAAGAGCGTTTCCCTCTGTTAACTTCCAAGTCATGAGACAAGGAAGTTTGAGAAAAGACCAATGGACCTTTTCCTTTGCTTTGAAGAGAAGGAGGAATAGCCAAAGAACTACCTCCAGTGGATTGCGCAGGGGTAATAGGGTGTTTAGGAATAGGAGCAGAATCTCTTCTTTTATTGTAAGAAGAAGGGATTTTAGCCAAAAGGCTGTTTTTCATGGATTGTGCAGACTTGGTTTGCGCATGTGTGGAAGGTGCACCAGTCATTTGTGCATAAGAAGCTTTGGTAGGAAGTGCATCAGGAGTTCTTGTCTTTGAGTGCTTGAGATGCACTTTATTTACTGGAGTGCTATTTTGCGCAGAAAAAGCTACTGCCAATTGCGCCAGAGTCATAGGAGTCTTCTGTTTCGACAAGGCAGCATATGAAGTAGTCTGTGCAATAGTTTCAACAGATTGCGCAGCCTTGACTGCAACAGATTGTGCAGCAGTTGCTGGGACAGACTGTGCAACAATTGGCACAGCAGTTTGCGCAGCAATCTGACTAGTAGATTGTGCAACAGTTAGCACAGCATCTTTGGTGGCAAAACTGCCAGATTGTGCAGCAGACTTGGAGACCCAAACTGAGCGCACTTTGCTCTTGGCAGAAGTGACTGCAGTACGGGGAGTAGTCTTGGAGTTGAGCATCGCCTCGTAGGCTGTCTGGTTGACCTTAACAACCAGCGTCTTCTGCGTCTTTCCGATAGACGCTACGTCACATTGAGTTGCTACTTCCTCGTCGGAGGAGAAAGTTGTCCCCAGCAGAGTCGTCATTTTGTTTGCAAAAACAAAAGTATAAAACTTTATTGATACAAACTGTAATAAAGATTACAAGAATTCTAGGAAAATTACAACTATAGGAATCCAATCTTGATGACGATTGCTTTATCCCTTGGACGATGTGAACTTTGAAGACGAAGCCTTTGAAGTTGAAAACAACTCTGGAAACTGAAGGCAAAAGCCTCTGAAGTTGAAGACAAAAGTCTCGGAAGAATGCAGCAGCACTTTGGCAAGAACTCCTGAACTCTCTGATTTCTGATCTCTGATCTTGATTCCCTTGAAATGAAGACTTGAAACTCTATTTATAGAGTTCTAAAAATAACTAACTTTCAGTTATTCTGGACTGCGCAAGCTGATTTGCGCAGCAACTGGTTTGCGCAGACATGGACTGCGCAGGCAGTTATTGGATCGTGGGCCAACTATCTAGGACACATGGCATTATTTGATTAAAATGCGCATGATCGTGCATAGATAGTTGCCACGTAATAAGCAATTGATGGCATGAATGCCACATGTAATTTGTCAGTTATATTGGTAGAATGTGCGAGATGAACTGTGCAGACTTTGGTTTGCGCAGACTCAAACTGCGCAGGATTGGTTTGCGCAATCCTGGATTGTGCTGCCAACTGTCAGCCGTCCTCGAGCACTGTGCGACACCAAAAATGAACAGTCTCCTCGTAATTCGTGTTGTCAGCTGTCAGAAAGATCTGATTTGATTCAGTCAATGATGACTTTTGCCACGTCAGCCTGCGCAGTTGGGAATATGCGCAAACCAACCTGCGCAAAGTGATGTCTGCGCAATCTGTTGTCTGCGCAACTCATCACAATGATATATATCTTGAATTTTTGACTTTGTTGATTGATTCAACTTGATTTTTTAGGACCTACAATAGTTCACAAGCCAAAAGAAAACATAAATAAAACTAATTTGTTATACTCCTTTCCCTGTCTTAAGAAATAAAGATTATGATTGCTGGGAGCACAATTATCATTATTACTTGTCTTGTAGGGTAGTATTTTGTGTCCTGAACAGATGGTGAAGATATTCATCATCTTTGACTATAATTAATCTACTCGAAGAAAACAAGTGTCAACTAAGGATGTTTTAACTTTAGAAGTAACCTATAAAAAGAAACAGCCAAGACCAGGAAACTACAAGGTTATTAGAAGATTGTGCCATAACTTGTTGTCAAAAGGAAAAGATAGCACCATTAAATCTTTTTTCAGTGCAAAATATTTGTAGGTCCAGTTCTTATACCTGAACAACTACTCAATACTTTAAAGAACAGTATATTACAAACAAATCCTACTTATCATTCTATGTGGATCGACCATATTTGTTCAATTACTTACCCATCATTCCTAGAAACATGTAGAAACACAATATATAATTGACACTAGTGAATTCACAGGAAAACATATAAAGTAAAATCTTGCAAAATAAAATTAGAACATCGATTGCAGGAAAGCAAAGCAGAATCATCATTAAGGGAACAAATAATTTGCATGGAATTTTCTTTTTTTAGAACTTCTATAAATGCAGATTCACATGAATTTGGCAAGCACCAGACAAATATATATTCACACATAATATAACGACACAGTCATCTTTGGACACACTACATAACTACATGGGCTTGGGCTTGGTACGGGTCTAGTTTGATACAACCAGGTCTTATAAAAGTCATTATTCTAATAATAAATGATTAAAAGATTTATGGGTGTCAAGTCGCAATTTGGCCTGGTTTTTCTAGTTAGGACTCACTTATGGCTTGGCATTCTCCTACCGTGGCTAAACACTAGTCAAAGCACGCCACTGCACTATCCGTGCCATGACTCTTGGTCATATTGTGCTCCAAATCTTAACCATGACTAAGGTCATCTATCGTAATAATTAACTAAATAATTATTTATAAAAATTTAAAAATCACCATTTAAATCAAATAAATAAATAAATAAATATTTTTAAAAAATTTTGGGAAGAGAAGTTACATCGATGGCTCCCCTAGCCCCCATCTCCCTCCAACCGGCTAAAGCAACCTCACGGACCATTCTCCTCAGCAACAAGTTCGACATCCTCACCTCCACACCGCCTAACATCTGTCGGAACAGCACCCTACCCGATGGTATCCCACCTGGTGAGCGAGAGCAGTCCGCAGATGTGCATCCATACATAGCGGTCTCACCGGCATGCGCAAAAGAGAATCAATTGGCCTTGATCATCTATCCCGCATCTATGACCCCTCCCACCGCCCCCGAAGGCGACCCCGTGATCGACCCGATGACGTTAGGCGTCGTCCCTGCAGACATGCTTATGCAGGCAATAGAAGCAAGCTTCTTGGACCTCAGTAACCCCCTCTGCGCTCTGGCAGATATCGAAAAGGACGTCGACCCCCCACTGACGAGGGCTACAGGCAACATAGCCCGCGACACAGAAAAGTCGTCTAGAGCCACCAAAACCTCCCACAATAGCAAGATCAACAAGAAGAACAAAAAAGCACTTGAGCCTACGGCCATGAACACTCGGTCAGCCACCAAGCTCAACATCCACCCCCTCCGCAACCAACCCAATGCTTAACATTCTCTCGTAGAATATGAGAGGTCTGGCCAATAAACCTATCTTGAGAAGAATAATTAGCCTCAAGAAAATCCATCGGGTCGATATTTTAGTTGTCATCGAGCCCAAAATCCCTCAAAGAAAACTCAAATCCATCCGGCTACAACTCAACTTCCCGTCCGTGGTCTCCGGATGCCACGATATATGGATCCTCTTCACCGCCGAATATAAATTCGGTATCGTCAACGACTCGAAATAGGCACTTTCTTGCTGGGTAAAGCACCCCTCTCTAACATCTCGATCCCTCGTCTCAGCAGTCCACGGCAGCTGTGACATTGCCGAACGCAAGACATTGTGGGACACCCTTACGGACACCCGCATCCTCCTAAACAACCTTCCGTGGCTCTGTCTCGGAGACTTCAACACCATTTTGCTCAGAGATGAAAAGTCAAGAGGACGCCCACCACCCCAGCCGGCCATGAATGACTTCAACAACTTTCTCTTCAACGCCCACTTGTCTCCCCTCCCATTCTCCGGTAACGCCTTCACCTGTTGTAACATGCAGGAAGGCGCCCGTAGACAATATTCTCGCCTGGACCGTGCCTTGGTCGATAACCGCTGGGCCGACATGGACCTCATCTCTAACCTCTCCCACCTCAACACCATCGAGTCGGATCACTCCCCTCTCCTAATTGAGATCAGCAGCAACACCGGGATGGTTAAGAAACCTTTCTGCTTCTTGGATTTCTGGAGCTATCACCCTCAATTCAGGAACATTATCGACAAAGCCTGGAGGTTAGCTTACAACCCTGATCTCCTTATCCTGTGGCAGCCAAGCTGAAAGCCACCAGGGGTGTGCTGTCGACATGGAGTAAACTCGCTTTCGGTAACATTTTCCAAGCGATTAAGATAGCAGAGGATGACATCATTCGTGTTAAGTTCATCTTTGCCTCGGATAGAACGCCGAAGGCCCGTACAGCGCTCAACCTAACCAAAGCTCTTTTGAAGTCTCGGCTAAAGATCGAAACAGAATTCTGTAAGCATAAGGCCAGATTGACTTAGGACGCTGAGGGCGACAGGAATTTTGGCTTCTTCCACGCTTGCGTCAAAGGTCACAGAAATCAGCTCAAACAGCACAAGATTGCTGACGAGAACGGCAGGATCATCAAAGACCAGCATAGCATCAATATGGCTGCCGCGAACTTCTACACCAAACTATTCTCCAAGGAGGACATCATTAAGGATGAAGTGTTCTTAGCGAAGGTCCCCAGCCCGATCTCAGAGCAAGAGAACGTATAGCTTCTGTCCCCTCCCTCCAAAGAGGAAGTCAAGTCCGCAGTCTGGGCCCTCAATGAACACAGTGCTCCTGGACAAGATGGGTTCTCTGGGGTTTTCTTCCGTTCTTGCTGGGACATCATCGAATCTGACTTTCACGAGGCTGCGGTGGCTTTCTTTCAAGGCGCATGCTACCCGAAAGCCATCTTCCGTGCCAACCTCATCTTAATCCCAAAAAAAAAAAACCCGGAGACCTTCAAAGACTTTAGACCCATCAACCTTTGCACCTTTACAAACAAAATTATTTCTAAGATCATCGCGAATTGTATGTCTATTCTTCTTTCCAAGATTATATCCGAGGAACAAAGCGGCTTCGTCCCAGGGCGGAACATCACTGATAACATCTTGATCGCTCAGGAAATGATTACTTGCATGAAGTTTCCGTCTAGAGGGGGAAACATCGCCATTAAGCTAGACATGGAAAAAGCTTATGACCGTCTAGACTGGCAATTCATGATTTATGTTTTTTGAGGGTTCAGGTTCTCGAAGAAGTGGATAGATATCATCTTCATATCCATTAGCAACTCTTGGTTCTCCACGGTCATCAACGGTCAGGCATAAGGTTTCTTCAAATCCAGCCGCAAGGTCCGTCAGGGGGACCCTCTTTCCTCCACCATTTTCATCATCGCTGTCGAAGCGCTCAGCAGAAACCTTAACATCATAGCTAACACCCCAGGTTCCACCATTTCTACATCACCACTGGTTGCCCTCTAATTACTCATCTGGCCTATGCCGATGAGATCCTCATCTTCTCATCCGGAGATGTCAGATCGGTAGAGGTAGTCTGCAGTACGCTTAAGAGATACACCAGATGCTCAGGACAATGTACCAACGCAGATAAAAGCGTCATCTACACCCATCACAAAGCTGACAAGAGCCAATCGACTTCCCTCGCCAACCTAACCTCATTCTCAATCGCTAACCCGCTGTTCTCCTACCTAGGGTGCCTGCTGGTGTACGATATATCTAACGTGGCATCTTCGACGGCATGGTGAAGAAAATCAAAACAAAAATTACGGGATGGCACAATACGACCCTCTCTCTGGGCGGCAAGATGATCCTGATCAAGCATGTCCTATCCTACATCCCCATCTACACCTTGGCCGTGTGCGTCCTCCTAAAAAGGTTATATCCTCGTTAGAGTCCCTCTTTGCCAGCTTCTTTTGGGTGCATCACGACGACAAAGACAAGCACCATTGGGCCAGCTGGGATACCATGGCCAAACCTACCGAAGCGGACGGCTTGGGATTCAGCAAACTAGCTCACATCATTGACACCTGCTCAATGAAGCTGTGGTAGAAAGTTCGATCGAAAAACTCCATTTGGACTAGATTCATGAAGGCCAGATACTTCCGTGACTCCCACCCCATGACAGCCGTCGCCAACAATCGATCTTTTGTACCCTGGCGACGGATCCTCCACGACCATCACCTTGCAGAATCCATCATTCGCCTACAGATTAGCAACGGCAGCTCGTCGCTCCATCACGAACACTAGCTCGGTAATGTTCTCCTTCAAACTTCCGCAACCGCCCCCCGAATTGTACTATCCGAGATCTATGGGACAACGACTCCAGTGGAGACGGGACCGGGTCAGAGAGTGGCTGGGTCCGACGGTGTCGGCTGTCCTCATCGCTGCAGACGTTCTGCTCAATGACATCACCGATGCTCTGACATGGGCCGCCACGCCCAAGGGCACCTTCTCATTGGCCTCCGCTAGGCACGTAATGAGAGAACCTGACGCGACTTCTCCTCTGATCGCCCCTTTTTGGCATTCGTGCTTTCCCAACAAATGGTCTATTCTAATCTGGCGAGCTCACCACAGGAAGCTCCCACCGACGACTTCCTCACCTCCATCGGCTACAGCCTTGCCTCTAAGTGTTATTGCTGCAAATCGTACCACGCAGAAACCGTCGAGCACATCCTGGTCTCCGGCGAACTCGCCACTCTGACGTGGTCCAACCTCTCACGTCATTGTGGACTTGATTACCGCGTTGGGGGCCTCAACGATCTTCTCGCCAGCTGAGGCAAATCCCACGGCCTTCAGATCGTCGCGGCCGCCAGAATTTGGGTTCTATGGAAGAACCGAAATAAATACAGATACGAAGGTCGCCAATACAACCCCTCTCAGCTGATCTGGGAGGTCTTTCGTCATAGTCTCAAGAGTAGCAGACGCTGCACACACTCTACGGACAGTTTCTGGAGAGCACTGTCTAACCTGAGGTCCGGGCCAGCTAGTCTTGTTGGCAGCATCCAGCCTCCTTTTGGCTTTTGTTGTCTTTTTGCGTTGGTCGCTTTTACTTGTATAGGCTTCGATATTTTGCACCTGATACATCAATAAAGTTTCTCCTTCCATATATATATATACATATATATATATATATATATATATATATATATATATATATATTGATGAGCACAACAGTTTTAAAACAAGAAAGATGGATGGAATAGGTTGTCAGCGCCACAATGGCTACATAACATAGTTGTTGCTCATGCTTTACAACAATATCACACTGGCTTTAGTTATCACCATGGAAAGGTCTGGTAACAATATGGCTTTTTATAAGGGCACAACCAAATATGACCATAGCTAGCCCGCATTGTGGCTAGCCCAAAATTTTTTGTTTTTCACAAGGCTAGCCTAAATTTTTGATCATGGCTATCCCTAATTTCCCCCCCAAACCCATTTTTTCCCCTTCATTTGCAAAATTCCTTCTCTCTTCCAAAATCCTCACCCCTCTCTCTCTTCTTCTTCTTTCTCTTCTCCTCCACCTCTCCTCAATCCCCAACATCTTCATCTTCTCATCCACAACTCCTAAATGTTCAACATCTTCCGCTTCTCCACCATCCTCCTCTTTTGAAGAAATTAATTCAAGCACACAAATTCTTTCTCAATTTATTTCCAAAACCCTAGAAATTAATTTGAAAAATTCAAGCATCAATTACATTATTTATTTTAATTTTTTGTAGCCCATTTGAATGAATTAAACTACATACGGAGTAGGAAATTATCCATTTAAATTAAACCCAAGTATGAACGAATGAGAAAACTTCGCGTCGACAAGGACTGCCCAATTTTTTGGCAGTCCTACGAACTGAATGGACTGCCAGAAGAATGGGCAGTCCAACTCAAAACGTGTGTAAGTTTGGACTGTCCATTCTTCTGGCAGTCCAACATACAGACTGGACTGCCAGATAGTTGGGCAGTCCAAAGTTACACATGTTGTGAGTTGGACTGCCCATTCTTCTGGCAGTCCAACATACAGTAAGGACTGCCAAAAAAAATGGGCAGTCCTTTGTTTCACATGCTGTGACTTAGGACTGTCCAGTTTTCTGACAGTCTATTCAGTTTACAAGACTGCCAAAAAATTAGGCAATCCTTGTTTATATTAGTTGAACAACAATATTATGGTTTCCACCAATATTAGGGTTTGTGTGTTATGAGGAGCCTTTGGATGCCATCAAAATTGGAAATGAGAAAAAAAATTAGGATTTAATTTTTGGATGTTTTCTTCTCATTTTCTTCTTCTCCATCGATTGAAAATCAAAAATTGAAATGGGAAGAAAAGTAGGGTTTAAACCCCCATTATACTTAGAGATAGTGAGAATGAGTTGAGAAAGAAAATTAGGGTTTAAACCCCATCAGAATTCTCATTTTTGTTGTTTTTATTCTCCTTCTTCCTCTTCCTTCTTCCTCTTCTTCTTTTTCTTGTTCTTCGTGTTCTTCTTCTTCTTCTTGGATGAGTTGAGGAAGAAGAACAAAATTAGAAAAATTAGCTTTTATACCAAAGAGTGGGATAGCCATGATAACTTTTTTCAATGGCAAACTTGTAGATAAAAAAATGGGCTAGCCTTGTTAACAATTGGATGTGCCCATATAAAAAGCCTAACAATATTTGAAGTAGTAACGATGCAACAAGCAAACACCAAGTGTTGTCGCAAAGCAGAAATATAATCCAGAGTAATCATATGACTACTTTTTTCCAATTTATGTATGCATGTTATTTGGAAGTCAGTGAACTATAAATATCACAATGAAATATTTATGTTCCAATAAGTCGAACCAAGAATGACAGTTAATATAAATACTATGAAGCAGCTGATTTGTTTGAAGCATGCTTGCAGGGTGCTCCTTGCCCTTGGTTTGTCATCTCATTGCCAGCTACAAGAAAAAATGCAGTATGCCTGAAGAAGTTCAACATTTTCATTTTTGATTCTGGATCGATGCTCGAGATGCTATTCAATGCCTGTTGCTTGTGGTATAGCCACCTATCCGCTGCTTGATGTGTGACTGGAAATGGATGGTGGCGTCCGATCAACGATGGATGGCCCTTCCTCGAGCCCGCAAATATCGATCAGAACCACTCGTTCTCATCATCATAAACTCTATTGTAGAAATTGGTGGAGAGGTCGACGAAGAGCTGGAGGCCGCCGAGGGCCTGTAAGAGGTTGGCCTTGTCGATGGCGAACGCGTCGCCCGTCGCCACCCCGCTCCACTCCGTCGCCTTCTCCTGTAAAGATTGCATTTCTTACTCCTTCCCCTTCTTTTTTTAGCGGACGGACGAACAAAAGTTAGCTACCACGCGCTCGCCTCTCGCAAATAAAGATGGGAGAGTCGAATCTTATATATATGTGTGTGTGTGTGTCTATATATATATATCAACTGTACCAAATCTCCGACGAGCAAGGCACTGTCATCAAAGACCAGCGGGGCATTCAGGCGGTTGCGACGAACTTCTATTCCAAACTCTTCTCCAAAGATGTCATCGTCAAGGATGTCGATCACCTGGCCAAGATCCCCAGCTTGATCAATGATAGAGAGAACGAGTAGCTTCTTACACCCCCTTCTGCGGAGGAAGTTAAGTCCGCAGTCTGGGCCCTCGACGAACACAGTGCCCCCGGGCCTGATGGTTTCTCCGGCATTTTCTTCCATTCCTATTGGGATATCATCGAGTCCGACTTCCAAGAGGCCGCGCTCGCCATCTTCCAGAGGACGAGGTACCCCAAATCCATCTCCTGCGCCAACCTCATCCTCATCCCCAAAAAAGACAACCCGGAGACTTTCAGAGACTTTCGCCCTATCAGCTTATGCACCTTCACGAACAAAATCATATCTAAGGTCATTACCAACCACATGTCCACACTTCTTCCCAAGATTATCTCCAAGGAGCAAAGTAGCTTTGTTTCGGGGCGGAATATCACTAACAACATCCTTCTTACTCAAGAATTGATCACATGTATGAAATTTCCATCCAGATGCGGGAACGTCGCCATCAAGTTGGACATGGAGAAAGCCTTTGACCGTCTAGACTGGCAATTCATGATCTGGGTGTTTAAGGCCTTCGGCTTCTCTGAGCCTTGGATCGACATCATCTTTCGATCCATTAGCAACTCATGTTTCTCCACAGTCATCAATGGACAAGTGGAGGGGTTCTTCAAATCTAGTCACGAAATCAGACAAGGAGACCCTCTATAATCCACCACCTTTATCATCGCGGTAGAAGCGCTTAGCAGAAACCTCAACCATCTGCCACACTCTTCCGGATTTCAACACTACTACACCACCTCTGGATGCCCTTTAATCACTCAACTCGCCTACGCTGATGACATCCTCATCTTCTCTTCTAGAGACATCGGGTCCGTGGAAGCAGTCCACAGAACACTGGAGAGATACACCAGATGCTCGGGTCAACGAGTCAATACCTCCAAAAGCGTTCTCTACACCCACCAAAAAGCTGACAGAACCCACTCGGCTATACTTTCCAATCTGAACTCCTTTTCTACTGCATACCCGTCGTTCAACTATTTAGGGTGCCCGCTGGTGTACGAGAAATCTAACTCAGGTATCTTCGACGACATTGTGAGCTAAATCAAGAAAATATCGCAGGCTGGCATAATGCTACCCTTTTTCCAGGAGGAAATATGACCTCATCAAGCACGTCCTCTCGTCCATTCCCATCTACACCCTGACAGTTTGCTCTCCCCCTAAGAAGGTGCTTTCCTCTTTAGAGTCCCTCTTCTTCAACTTCTGGGGACACAATGATAGAAAGGATAAGCACCACTGCTAGTTGGGACTCGATGGCCAAGCTGACCATAGAGGGAGGGTTGGGATTTAGCCGATTACATCATATCATTGATGCCTACTCCATGAAGCTTTGGTGGAATCTATGCTCGACAACTCGCTCTGGAATCGTTTCGTAAAGGCCAGATATTTTTGTTACTCATATCCCGCGTTGGCGGGCGCCAACTCCAGATCCTCAACGACCTAGCGACATATCCTTCACGTTCGTAACCTTGCAGAATACCTCATCCGTCTGCAGCTTGGCAACGGAAGCTCGTCGATGTGCCACGAGCGGTGGCACGGGATGTCATCCTTCGGCCAACTTTAACCTCCCTCCCAACTATACTATCCGCGACTTATGGGACAGAAACTCGGGTTAGCGATGGGACATGGTGATCGACTAGCTTAGGCCAAAAGCAGCTAGCGACCTAGCCGCCGTAGATATACGGCTCAGCAATGGCCCAGACACTCTGAGGTGGTCCCCCTCTTAAGGAGGTATTTTCTCGCAAGCCTCCACTAGGATCGTGGCCAGAGGCATCGGCACTCCGTCTCCACTCATCGCCCCCTTCTGGCAGTCTTGCATCCCAAATAAATGGTCAGTCCTTATTTAGAGAGCTTAACGCCGAAAGCTCCCCACAAATGACTCTATTACCTCAATTGGCTTCAGCCTGGCCTTGCGCTGCCATTACTGCACATCTAACCAGTCCAAAGTAACTGAACACATCCTGCTCTCCGTGGACCTTGCCTCGTAGATCTAGGCTGGCCTTTCCAGCAAATGCAGTCTACCTCATCCGATCGGGGGCTTCAACGATCTTCTCGCCATCTAGGGTAGCTCCCATAGGCATCAGATCATCGCAGCCGCTGGTATTTGGGTCATTTAGAAAAACATAAACAAATTCAGCTACGAAAGGCGGTAATTCAACCCCGAATCTCTGAACAGGGAGGTCCTCAGGCAGATCTCCAAAGCCGACATGCGCTGTCATCACCTCTCGGACAGCTTCAGGAGGAAGCTGTCCTAACACTCGGTCTGGCCTTGCGAGCATACCCAGCTCCTGGCATATTTTGCTCTAGTTATTTTTCTTTGGCTCTTGGCGTGCTTACTTGTATAGGCTTCAACATTTTGCGCCTGATACATCAATAAAGTCCATGCTTCCCTAACATTATATATATACAGATGTATACAATCACTAATAACATTATATATATACAGTTATATATATAACTATATATATATATATATATAAATATATATATAGTTAATAAAGGTTTTAGGCAATATATATCCTATTGCAGTATACTTTGTATGCATATGTAAGCAAGGTATAGATGGTTGTCCTGGTAGTTGTATACATCTGTATATATATAATGTTATTAGTGGATAAGGGTTCTAAGCTAATGTACTCTTAGATGATAATGTATTATATATATATATAATATATATATATATATATATATATATATATATATATATATATATATATATTATATACAGTTAGGTGTATATATATTATATGTATATGAGATAGGGATGGTTATGTTTGAACCCATGTCTAGGATATAGATTTTGATGCCACATTAGCATAGCACTAGAATAGTCCAACTTAGCCAAAAACCTTAGAATTAGACTAAACAAACCAAGTTGACCAATTAGCTAAAAGTTTGACCTAGTTTGACTAGTGTTGACCTGATTTGACTTTACTAACCTAGAAGTGACCTAACAACATGTAAATATCATATTTAAATCAATTGTTAATCTAGAACACTCAGTAACATGTAATTCTCATAATAGGTCTCTGTGATTCTAGTTCGGATACTGATACACATCCGTTGCTTAGGATATCAGGCGATATTCTCTGATCGTTTTCATCATGATATTATCTATATTGCCTTCTCTAGACTACTTTACTTGATGCTGATACATTGTTATCACAGACTAGTACTATATGGATTTTGTTATGAGATGTTATCCCCTAAACGGGTGCATCGGATATTTTATGTTTATGTACGTTATCATGTACATCTTATACTCCTTGTATTCGTATTATTCATGTACACTCATGTGCTCTTATGTACTCTCATGTTCTCACATGTGTCTCATGTTCAAACTAACAATCATGTACGTAACGTAACTTGATCGGATCCTTGTGTATTGATTGGGGTAGGGGGAGTAGAAGTGGTTATGTGATTAATTTTCTCTAGTGTTCTCATGTATATGTCAAGTATTATACCTTCACGTATAATGGAGTTATCGTAGAATACTCATGTACAACCTAAACTAATCATATAACTGTCTTGTGCTCAGAATCACTTATATTTACTATAGTTCATAGATTCTCTATTTTAGTCATGTATTCATTTTCTTTATTCATATTCCCGTATTCCTGTATTTTCATTATAGCACGTCATGTATATTATTCTATTGCTAGTTCTATATTTTCTACCATGCATTGGAACTTCTTTCAGAGTTATGTATTTGCTCCAATCCTGACAGGATACGTTGACAAAATTTTATAGATAACTTGGAGGCTTTCTGTACTACTTTTACGGCGCCGTCTTAGATGACACTTGCACCCTAGACCACCAGGAGGAACTAGCTAGCCTAGAGGAGACACCAGTAGTGCTTAGAATAGATTACTAGGATATTGTCTGGACTTGTTTTCAGTTATTTTTCATGAGTTATATATATATGTCACGACCCGCACCCGGTGTAAGGGCACGAGACGTGGGTATGTCCAGCCTACGCCGTAGTGTCGGCGGTAGAACGCTGTCCTAGGTCCAACATCTAACACAATCTAGAATATGCTCCAATTGGAGAATGATATATATATATATATATATATATATATATATATATATATATATATATATATATATATATATGGTAAAAAAAAAATATATATATATATATATATGGTACAACTCAATCACAATAACTAAGATGGAATAGAAGAAAGATAATCTCAACAGAGAGACACAATATGAATATAAATCCTGGTGTAAACCACACCATAATATAATCTCAATACAATCAAAAAGTCTCATAACTAGATAATAATATAAGTCTAATCTAACTCATGGCAAGTCCTCAGCGACTACTGGATCCTGCTGAGGGTCCAGGTCACCTGTGTCAACTAGGCCTGCTCCATAGTAAGTATCGTAGTAATCCTTATCATCTGTAGTATTTTAAAAGGTCCAATCAGGATAGGAACGAATACATATCTCTCACACAGTTCATAACATAAAAGAAAATATGAAACAAGCTATAGAATAATATACATGAACTGCTGATAAAGAAATAAGAATGTAAAAGAGAGCATGATATATAGAAATAGATATACATGATATAATAAGAGAACTGAACTAATTACGTGGTGTAGAGCACAATCTGCTTATGTAAACTAGCTTAGGTTATATATGAATTAAATCTAGTTTGGAGTTGCACATGAAAGGGTATAGATCACATAACCAAATGAATACTCCCCCTGTCCCAATCAGTACACAAGGATCTGTCCAGGTTATGTTATTATAAATGAAAGTAGTTTGTCACAAGGATAGCTAGTCCACATGCACACTGGGTTATACATGAAGGCTCACCTGATCATGAATGTACATGAATGTCACATGAGTATACATGAATAAGTATAAATACAATGAGTAGACGATGCACATGATAAAGTACATGAGCACAATATACCCGATGTATCCGAGGGGATAACATTGCATGAAGAGATCCGTATAGTACTAATCCGTGATAATATCGTGACAGCAACAAGTAAACTAGTCTATAACAAGTAAATATATCCAAGCAAGAATGAAATGGTTAGAGAATGTACTCACCTGACAATCCGAGCTGCTGATGAGGATGTGTAACTGAACTGGAGTGATATAAAACTATTTAAAGTAACCACAAGTCACAACATGGTCTAACATATTATAAGAAAGGGCTACAATACAATTCTACATGCTTCTAAGTCCTTCTAGGTCAAAGTCAACCTTGGTCAACTCTAGTCAAACATGGTCAACTCTAGTCAAACCTGGTCAACACTAAGTCAACTAGTTTGTTTACTAATTTTTAGGTCACACACAAGTTTACAAGTCATTCCGAGTTCGTTTGAGTTGATTTGGAGCAAGTTTGACCAAAAGTTAACTTTTGTCAACTTGGTCAACTTGTCGGTCAAATCGACTAAACTAAGCTCATTGGGTTGATCCTAATCTTTCCCAATACCCTATGGTTACATTCATAATCAATCCACATACATATAGGTATATTCACATTCATTAAGGTAATATATGTAAAGACTCAAATCTGAGATTAAAAACCAAGTTCTCAACTATGGGATATATCACATATATAAATACATATACACATATATCTATTTAAAGGGAAACTATATATATACGTAGACATATGCATAAATATACATATACATACTCATATAGGTAAAGAGGATAGATTACTCGAATCCGAGAAGTGGACTCAAACCTGGAAATCAGAACCTTAAACTCTCATTCCAACATATTTACATATATACAAGTTATATATATATATATATATATATATATATATATATATATATATATATATATATATATATATATATATATATATATATATATATATATATATATATATTTTATATATATATATATATATGTAGCCTCCCTTCCCGGAATTCTTGATATTTTTTTTATTTAATTGATTTAGATAGTGATTTTAGAATTTTATAAGTAAGTATTTAGTTAGATGATTTTATACATGATCGAGTTTTAAAGTACCAGACGACTAGGAATCATGGCACGGATAGTGCAGTGGCGTGCCTTGACTAGTGTATTAGCTATGCCAAGGAAGACTCAGCCATAAGTGTGTCCTAACTAGAAAAATCAGGCCAAGTTGTGACATGACCATTATAAATAGTTTAATTATTGATTATTATTATTAATTGTCGATTGAGCAGTCCGGTTGTACCAAACTAGTCCAGACTGGACACGTACCAAGCCCAAGCCCATATAGTGAGGTGGTACGTCCAGAGATGTCCATATCGACTTTTTCTGGGTACAATTCGTATGTTAACTTGTTGTTCTATAAAATGATGTTCTGTTAATAATTGTTATATGACTATATGTAAATGGCATTAATATTTTAGAATGTTATTCCTAGATTACTAGCACCATTTTTCTGTGGACCCAAAAAGAGTGAGAGTGTTGTGTCACCAGTACTCCTCCTCCTAATTGGTTATTTGCTATTTGTACTAATTGGTATTATTATTATTTAATAATGTTTTATAGAATTTTGTACAATTATTTGGATCCTAATATGGGCGTGAAGCATATGCTCACTAAGACGATCACTGAATTATTTTTATTATTTTATTATTGATAAGTTATTATGTGGTAATTAAAATAAACACATTTATTACTATTAAGTATATTTTGGTGGTTCTTATTATTTGTCAATTGAATTTATCTATGTACACATATGCTTAATATATTAACTATATGGATGTAGAGTGTTATAATGATTAATTGATTTTTTGAAGTTTTATGGTATATATATATATACAGATATATAGAGATAATAAATGGAAATCAAAAAGGGGGCAATCCCAGCCCGGCCCACAATCAATCCTAGCCCGAGCTCCCCACAATATTTTTCCCACACAGCTAATTAATCCTCCCCAAAGCCCATCAACAGAGTAATCTTGTTGAGTAATCCCAGCCAACCTGAGCTGACTCGAAGTCCCCACAACTCAGTTACATATATTTGCATATATGGAAAAGCCAAGAGGGAGAATATAAGAAACCATTTTTCCATGCAACTGAGCCCAACAGAAAATTCAGTGCAGCACCCCACAAACAAAAATACAGCAGCATCAAGTCCATACAATACTTCCCCCACATTCCTTAGACCCGGCCCAGGAAAACAGGTGCTAACAGCACCTGAGCCGACCCCTATCCCGCACAAGCCGCGCATATAAAAAGAACAGAGGAGCGCTCGATAATGCTAAACCCTAAATGATCGCGCGCCACCCCACCCCGAGGTCGCTCGAGGCTGGGCGACCTCCCTTGGCCCCTCCGTCGCCGGCCAAACAGTGCCCAACCACCGCGCGCGCGTACAGGCGCGAACGGGAACGACAGAGCACACGTGCAGAGGTGCCACTTCGTCGCGGTAGTTCTTCGCGCACGGTGGATCATTTCTCGAACAGATTCCTCAGGTACATCCCCAACCTATCCGTCTTTGAACCCTAATAATTCGTTTGATTTATATCAGCGGAGATTTTGAGATAAATCGACTCAAAGTCGAGTGAAAACCGTCTAAAAAATAGGACATGTACCAGTCCAAATACTCTAGTTTGCGGCCAGTTTTGTCCCTAACCATGCACGATTTCGAAAAACTAATTGAAGACACTTTTAGACAACATGTAGGGCATCAAAACCCTTCTCGTAGATTCGGATTTCAGTAAGTAGATGAGAAGATATTTGTTTCTAAAATTCAACAAAATATGTTTTAAAAATATTGAAATTGTTCCACACGACGTGCGTCACGCCAATCCGGACGACGTGGTCATGTACCATAAGCATCGAAAGCTGCATAACGGTTTCGTGGTTGTGTGGGCTTTGACGGAATTCAAATTGGTCGCATGTGCGCGACAAATTTGATGCGTATCCGTCGAAATTCCTCGTATCGTGCACGTTGCACAAACTCCAATTACTTTGTGCACGCTCATCAGATCGAGACGAAACTTACGCCAACAGGACCGGATAATTTTTCTGGTCCTGCATGCCAAGTTTGGTCCAATTCTGAGACAGTTGAATCCGACGTCGTTTTGCGGGCCCCACGGTCCCACTCAACGGACAATTTAGTGCACAGTCCGCCGGAATCCAACTCTGGACATATGGTTGGGTTCGTATCAGAAAATTGGATCCGTAGACATGTAGTTTGACGACTTTAGAGACCCTTGACTCTGGCACGCATTTCGGTGCAAAGCGGGTCCAACGACGGACATCGTTTTTGCCCGAAATTACCGTTTTTCCCCTGTGTCCAGAATTGGACTTAAGGACAGGCAATCCTAGCTAATTTGACTATTATAAGACTGTTGGCGATGTTTATTTTAGCTTTTGGAGACAGTTGTGATGACTTGGACTTTCTGATTTATGATTGGCGATACATTGTTGGTTCTGCGTGCACCCTCCAGGCAAGTATACCTTGCCAACTTGTACAGTATAATTTATATGCATGTTCATCATCTCGCTGTGGTTCTTTCACTTACATGCGTGATTGCTTATTCTATGTCTTGTACACTCGTCATGTTTTACTATACATATTTCTATTTTCTGTTCCTTTGCTGTTATGATATTTTTCTACCTGTTACACTGTGATAGTCTCATACGTATTGTTTGATAGAGTCGTCTAGTCCCACACCACGATTTCCTCGACTTGATTAAAACTTGACTTGACTTGACATGACTTGAGTGGGACTTGACTTTGACATTCTATAGATTATGAGTACTTACCTTGACTATGGTCTATAGGATTTTACACTAGGATTGGCTACATCTTGGTTGTGTGTACTTGCCTTGACAGCGATTGAGATACTATAGATTGTGAGTACTTGCCTTGACTGCAGTTTATAGTCAGCCATTTCTAGTATGGAATGCCAGTGTCTTAGGATCCCTGCGTTTAGATCCTGTGTCTTGGTTCATTTTGTCTCGTTGGATATCCTTGATTGTTTCTTGCTTCTTTTTACTGTTACATGTTGGCTTGTATATTATGTATCTTGCTAGTCCTCTGAGGACCTGATGATCTCTTCAGGTTTAGTGACTACATGGAGTTAGTTAGCAGAGCAGGATGGTGGAGGATTGCGATGTGTAGTACAGGTATTTGCTTGTGATATTTCTTGTTATCCATTCGTGCTTTATATTCAGTACCATGATATATTCTGCTTATTTATAGACTCATATCATTCTTGGAGTCTAATCGAACAATATGTTAATGGGCTGCAGACCATGATCCATACTTGTTCATTCTTGTTTTATATGATTCAAGTGGATTGAGATATTGTTTAGATTAGACATGATACCCATGACCCTGACAGCTTATACGTACTCGAGTCGGGCTGGAGTCCGCTCGATACGTAGCTGGCTTGCTCACGAGCTCGCATCCGAAAACCGAGTGCGGGTCGTGACAATATATATATATATATATATATATATATACATATATATATATATACTCACATATACATTTATATATATAAAGGAAAATCAAAATTGTATATGTAAATGATAATTAAATAGGATATAAAACCAAGGTTCAATTCCCACAAACTCAGAATGTCATCTATGAATCATAAACTCAGAATTTGATACATAAAATCCAGGAAATCAAAATACTAAAAAACTATTCAATTTTATATTGAAGAAAAAACCCAATTTTCACATATCGACCCAAATCTCAAAATACACTACTAGAACCCGTAAAACTTGGCATGTATGTTGGTCTTGACACGTGAGACGTTCTTGGGTACTCACGGAGTCGAAATCGTGTCCGTGTTGTGTCCAGAGAATGCGTATCGAAAAACCGATTTCGCGTGTCAAGAGCGCGTATACCGCTCGCTTGCGCGCCACACACGCAACAAGAAACCTTGTGCTTCTGCACACAGCTAGGTAGGGTCCCGGGGTAGGGTAGGACATGCTGACATGACACCACGTCGCGCCTAGACACGGCGACCTGCGATAGCCACGCGGCCTGCGGGCGTGTGCGTGCGTGCCCGTGGGTGCGTGTCGAGCCTCGTGGCTCGCGATCCGAGCCACGCTACGACTCGAAATTGGGTCCCTGGGTAGTCTAGGTATAGGGCTACGTGTTCGTGCTCCTGGAACGGGTCCTCGATGCGCCGTGTCCACGTTTGAAGGCCGTGTCAGTGACGAAATTCAGCTACGTGCACTGTGTAGGCTGACCAGTGCACGTCGGATTTCTTCGCGCTCGCTCAACAAAACGTCATAAAAGTTTACGGGCATGTGGACAGAGGTTGTCCCTACATGCTCGTAAAATTTCATGCTAGACGGAGCTCTGTGCGTCAAGTTATGACGCATAGACAGCAGGGCGTGCACGGGATCTCGTGCACGCGTGTTCGTGTCCGTTCGGATGCCAAAATCGTGTCATTTCCGATCCGTCTTCACGAAAGTTGTTACAAATCATATAAGAAAGGATTTTGTGAAAACAGAATTAAAAATTAACACTTTTCAATTCTAAGTGGCATTTTGCTGAATACGTGCAACGTGAGACCAATACGTGTCCGATACCGCTATCAAGCAAAACCAAAATTCTACCAAACTTTATACATAGATCATGGGTGCCTATATGGATGCAATAATGATGAAAAATTAGGAGACAAAAAGGTAGATCGGGATTTACCTATTGAGAGTCGGAATCTCAATAAAAGGAATTCTTCGAGCGCTTTGTCGGCCGATTTCTCTCGAGAAAATGACTCCTCCTCCTTGATAGAAGTACTCCAGCAAGTCCACCTCTTCCCAAAGAGCGCAATAAAATTCGTTTGAGGTGAAATGGACTCCGGATGAGGAAACTAGGATTTTTGGAGAAAGGGAAATTAGGGTTTGCTCTAGATCTAGAATGCTAATGTTTTTTCTACAAAATGAGAGGGGGGTTGCTTGTGGCCAGCCAAGCTAGGGGGTATTAGGGTTAGGGTTTGCACATGGGCCAAGCACTCCATGAGTTGCTAAAAGGCCCATGTCAAAAAGGGTTAAAAAGCCTAAGTAAAAATGACTTTAAATTATTAATTCATTGCCAAAAAATAAAATTAATTCTAAAATTAATTCTATAGGTCAAAAAATAATTCTAATTATCATATTAGGCTCTAAATGAAGGGTGACTAAGGTCAAACCACCTTATGCTACTCAAAACACCAATCAAGCTACAAAGAATCACATTAATTAATAAATTAAATAAGAAAATTCAAATAAATACACAATGACTAAAATACCCCTAAATTAAAATATGGGTGTGATAAATCTACCCTCCTTAAAATAATTTTGTCCTTAAAATTAAAGACAAAACTGAATGTATGAGAAGGATAGAAAAATCATACCTCAAGAATGAAAAAGATAAGGGTATTACTCGCGCATCTCATCCTCCCTCTCCCAGGTAAACTCACCTGGAGAGTGATGCCTCCAAGCTACGCGAACTAAAGGTATTGTCTAGTTTCTCAGCACCTTCTTCCGTCGATCCAGAATCTCCACAGGCTGCTCTGGATAACTGATAGTAGGGCCCACCTCGCTCTCGGAATAATCCAGTACATGGCTGGGATATGGCATATACCGTCTCAACTGTGACACATGAAATACATTGTGGACTCCCTCTAATGCAGGGGACAAGTCCAGTCTTTATGACACGTCACTGACTCTTCCGCTGATAACAAAAGGTCCGATGAAACACGGACTAAGCTTTCCACCTCCACCGAAGCGAATAGTACCACATATCAGAGATATCCTCAAGAACACCAGATCTCCAACCTAGCACAAACTTGGTCTCAACTTAACTATAGCAATCAGATGATTAAACAAAATCACAAAGCAAACAAGATTCTAATCCTAAGTCTAAGCTGTACCTCAAACTGTAAAGGTCTCCGGTGGCTATCGGCCCAATACCGCTGTCTGTCCCGCGCCATACAAAGTCGATCTCTGATGATCTTCAACTTCTCGGCTGCGTCAACAACTATCTCAGGTCCCAATAAAGCTCGCTCTCCAACGTCATCCCAAGACAAGGGTGTACGACATCTACGCCCGTACAATACCTCGAATGGTGACATCCCAATGCTGGCCTGATAACTGTTGTTGTATGCAAACTCCACCAAGTGCTGTTGATCCTCCCAAGATCCTCCAAAATCCAGAACACAAGTATGTAGCATGTCCTCGAGTGTCTGAATAGTCCTCTCTGACTGTCCGTCCGTTCGTCTATCTGAGGGTGGTATGCAGTACTGAACTTGAGCTGAGTGTCCAAACTAGTCTGCAGACTCTACCAGAAATGGAAAGTAAAGCGACTATCCTGATATGAGACAATGCTCACAGAAACTCCATGTATCCTGACAATATGTTGCATATACATCTCTGCAAGCTTCTCAGTAGACGTTTCCACTTTAAATGGCAAAAAGTGGACTGATTTGGTCAACCTATCTACGATGACCCAAATTGCGTCTTTTTCTCCTAGTAAAAGCGACAATCCAGAAACAAAATCCATCATGATGTGCTTCCATTTCCACTCTAGAATGGACAATGGCTGTAACAGTCCTCCTGGCCTCTGCCTTAACCTGCTGATAGACTAAACACGTGGCTATGAACCGTGCTACTTCCCGCTTCATCTCATACCACCATACATGATCCTTCAAATCCTTATACATCTTATTGGCACCTGGATGCATAGAGTACGGAGAACGACAGGCCTCTTGTATAACCTGCTCCCAAAGCTCTCCGCTAGGCACACACAGTCTGGAACCGTACCTTAATGCGCCATCCTCTGCAATGACAAACTCATCATCCACCAATCCTGCTCGAACCTGCTCTCGGATACACCACAGAGCAACATCGTCGAACTGAGCTGACTTGATCCTCTCCATCAAGTCTGACAGAATCTGAAGGCCCCACATCTGTATCTGAACTCCTGGCATGATCTCTTTGATCCCCAAGCTCTCCAAATCTATTAACAAGTGACGATCCATCATCAAACACATAGCTACCGGATACCTGCTCAAGGCATAGACAACCACGTTGGCCTTCCCTGGATGATACTGCAGTAAAATGTCGAAGTCCTTTATCAACTCTAACCATCTACGCTGCCTCATGTTGAGCTCTTTCTGTGTAAACACATACTTCAAGCTCTTGTGGTCTGTGAAGATATCCACACGCTCTCCGTATAGATAGTGCTTCCACAACTTAAGAGCAAAGATAACTATTGCCAACTCCAAATCATGGGTAGGGTAGTTCTTCTTATGCGGACGTAATTGTCTGGATGCATAGGCAATCACCTTTCCATGCTGCTGTAAGACACAACCCAAACCCTTTCCTGAGGCGTCACTTTAGATAGTGAACCTGCCTGATCCTGATCCTGATGGCAATGTCAAAATTGGGGCTATCGTCAGTCGCTTCTTCAACTCATCAAAAGCAACCTGACACTCCTATGACCAGATAAACTCTGCATCCTTCTGGGTCAGCCTAGTCAATGGCTCTGTAATCCGAGAGAAATCCTGAACAAACCTCATGTAGTATCCTGCAAATCCTAGAAAGCTTCTGATCTCTACAACTGAACTAGGTGCTGGCCATCCATCAACTGCTCTGATCTTCTTTGGGTCGACTGAGATCCTATATTCGGTCACAACATGATCTAGGAAATCAACTCAATCCAAGAAGAACTCACACTTTGAGAGCTTACCGTAAAGCTGCTCCTTCCTGAGAGTCTCTAGAACCACTCTTAAATGCTCCTCATGCTCCTCTGGAGTCTTCAAATACAACAAGATGTCATTGATGAACACCACCATGAACTTGTCTAAGTACTGGTGGAACACCTTGTTTATCAAGTTCATGAAAATCGCCGGGACATTAGTTAACCCAAACGACATCACCATGAACTCAAATTGGCCATACCGTGTCCTGAAAGCTGTCTTCGAAATATCCTTCTTCTTCACTTTCACCTGATGATAACCTGACCTCAGATCAATTTTGTAGAATACCTTTGCTCCGCTCAACTGATCGAACAAATCATCGATCCTCGACCTCGGGTAATTATTCTTGATCGTAAGGTTGTTGAGTGTCCTGTAGTCGATACACATTCGTACCGACCCATCCTTCTTTGGTACGAAGAGTATTAGAGCACCCCATGGTGAAGAACTCGATCGAATGAAGCCTTTTTCCGGCAACTCATCCACCTGCTTCTTCAACTCCACTAGCTCGCTGTTGTTCACGCTATAGACGTGCTGAGATATCAGCTCTGTACCGGGCACCAAGTCTATAGAGAACTTCACATCTATGTCTGGAGGTAACCTTGGCAACTCCGAAAATACATCCATAAACTCAGCTATCAATGGATGTGGCATGCTCTGCTCCTCTGCTGAAACACCACAGAAAACTCCGCTGCTCTGCTCTACCTTCCGCCTGGTGAACTCGAACTCTGGATCTTCTGGCACTCTGAAAATAACTCTACCACCTCGACAATCTATACTGGCATGGTGTCTGCTCAACTAATCCATACCGAGTACAATATCATAGTTTGGTAATGGCATTACGAGCAGACTCACATCCAATTCTCGGCCTCCCAAAACTACTCTTCCATCCTTGCAAACATCACGGACGAGGATAATACCACCCCCAGTCATGATCTTGCAAGTCCTAGGCAAAGATTCAGAAGAAAGCTAGTGTCTAACAGCAACTGATACAGACAAAAAGCTATAGGAAGTACCCGAATCAAATAATATGAAAGCGGAAAAAAGAGTCGATAAGAACAGAACCTGCTATAAGATCTCCTACTGGCTCGATCTCCTCAGCTGCTATGGCTAAAGCTCGTCCCTGCTGACCTCCTCTGGCCTGCTATTGGTGCTGAATAAACTTCTGTTGCTGGGTCGACAAAGGTCCTTTATGTTGTACTACCGGAGCCTTGGCTCCTGCTCCCTGAGCTGTACGTCCCAAAGCCATAGGATAATCCCTCAACTGATGCTCTGCTGCACCACAAAGTAGGCACTTGCCGAGCCTCTTCCTGCAATCATTCCATACATGTCCTGGCTTCTTGTAGAAGGTACAACTGATGGTCTGCTGCTGTCTCGGTGCCTGCTGAAACTGCTTCTGCTGAAATGGCTTCTGCTGATGCTGCTACTACTGATAATGAGGCCTCTTGGCTGGGCCCCCACTGCCATTGCCTCCATGCGAATCATGACCTCCCTTCGTCTTCAGTTCTAGGCCATCTTCTGCTGCCATAGCTCCCATCAAAATCTCCTCGAATGTAGCATTCATGTTGCTCTTGGTCAAGGACTTGACTTCCTCAACCAAGCCCTTCCTTAACCTCCTAGCCTTCGCTGTCTCACAAAGGCCCTCCATAAATCTGCCCAGGTAGTACCAACCCTGGGGTCGGTCTGGTACCAAGTGCGGGCAAGGTCCTGCATCTGACTGCCCGCGACTTCCACCTGGAGCCTAGCTGGTATCTCTGCGAGACGGAAGATCTCCTCTATATGCTCGATCCATTTATCGGCATATAGGATACCCTCGGTACCCTTGAAGTCTCGCGGCCGCATCTTTTGGAAGTCCTGAAAGCCTGGAGTCCTCGGCTGGTACGGTTGGATCTGCCTTTCCTGTGGTTGGGCAGCCACCTTCTCTACTACCACCATTTCTAACTGATGGGCATTGTCAATGCCCTGCCTCATATCCTCCGCCTGGCGTCGCTGAGCCTCCATCATCTGCTGCATAAAGGCGAAGAACTGTGCCACATCAACTGTCCCCTGGGGCGGTGGTGGTAGCATCCCCTGAACTCCTGGGGCAGTCCTCGGAACCGGTGGAGGAGCACCCCCAAAAGTTACAGATGCACCCACCTGAGCTGGAACAAGAGGTACTGTGGTCCCTGGGTCCTACTGAGTCAGACGAGAAGTGGCAGACCTCTCAGCGGTATCCCTAAGGCCAGAGCGTTGCGATCGTGTCTCCACCATCCTGAGGATAGATCAAACAAGGAATCAATTACTGAAAAAGAAGCGATATAATGAAAGGAGGACAGTTCACTTTCAAAAGAAGGCAATTAACAGCAAGAATTAGATATGAGTTTTTCTATGTTTTTTGAGTACCTTAACTTATATCCTATATCATACTACAGGCTGTAGTGATACTCTAGTTCGAGTACCACTACGAAATTGTACTAGTTGCGACTAAGAGGACCTGCATGGGCCACCACTAAAAACGTGTCACGACCCGCACCCGATGTAAGAGCACGAGACATGGGTACGTCCAGCCTACACTGCAGTATCGACGGTAGAATGATGTCCTAGGTCCAACATCTAACACAATCTAGAATATGCTCCAATTGGAGAATGATATATATATGGTACAACTCAATCATAATAACTAAGATGGAATAGAAGAAAGATAATCTCAAAAGAGGGTCACAATGTGAATTTAAATCTCGGTTTAAACCACACCATAATATAATCTCAATACAATCAAAAAGTCTCATAACTAGATATTAATATAAGTCTAATCTAACTCATGGCAAGTCCTCAGCGACTACTGGATCCTGTTGAGGGTCCAGGTCACCTGTATCAACTAGGCCTACTCCATAGTAAGTGTCGTAGCAATCATCATCATCTGTAATATTTTAACAGGTCCAGTCAGGACAGGAACAAATACATATCTCTCACACAGTTCATAACATGAAAGGAAATATGAAACAAACTATAGAATAATATACATGAACTGCTGATAAAGAAATATTACTGTAAAAGAGAGCATGATATATAAAAATAGATATATATGATATAATAAGAGAACTGAACCAACTACATGGTGTAGAGCACAATCTAGTTATGTAAACTAGCTTAGGTTATACATGACTTAAATCTAGTTTGGAGTTGCACATGAAAAGGGTGTAGATCACATAACCAAATGAATACTCCCCCTGCCCCAATCAGTACACAAGGATCTGTCCAGGTTATGTTATTGCACATGAAAGTAGTGTGTCACATGAATACCAAAGAAAATGAAAATACACAAAATAAGGTAAAATTAATGAGGACCATTGGATGAGCCACCTCATCAATCCATGACTCCATTCATCCATCTCAACCACTCAAACAAAACCAAGATACCATTGGGTACAGAAAGAGTAAGTAATAACCAATGGAAGGGTTATTAGCAGTCAGGCAGATGATCCGACAGATTTACGCAGAATACTATCAATTTTTTTAGTTTGACTGTCAATTTCCCTTTTTCAAAAACACTTCGAGATTCTGTTAATGCACCGATCCTAGCATTGGTTTAAGGCATTGTCAAAGGTTATTCTGGAGCTCTAGGGTTGTCTCTCATATCAAAATAAAATCCAAAATACAAAACATAGTATAAGTATGATTTTCATGAAAAACTTTAAATAGCAAGAATTCACATATAGGAATATGGAATGGAAGGTGACAGATGGGCAATGTTGAAATATGAGCATGTGATGTTGGAGCACGAGAATCGAGATGCACGGTCAAAAAAATAATCAAAAAAATTACAAATAAATAAAAAGATGCGACCTACAACCAAGTATTAGTTGAAAAATACTACTATTGGGGAACGAGTTTCATACAAACATATTAAGATTCTTAATCACTTAATATAGAAAAAGAAAGACAATAAAATTGAAGTATTTAAACATCGACAAGAAGGTCGGGGATTCTCTGACGAAGGGGTTGTAGAGAACCGCTTCATGCACATACTAGGTCTATGGGACTTCGTCCCGGGTGAATTAATACTAGACAATTATATGTTAAAGATTTTTTTTTGGTTATATATATATATATATATATATATATTTTTTTTTTTTATTTTTTTTTATATATATATATATATATATTTATATATATATATATATATATATATATATGAAATTTAATTCTATATTTTAATATTATGTTGAGTATGGACATGTATAAGAAAATTTGTTAATTATATATTAAAGGTTATATCAATTTGTCGAACATGTATGAGGTCTATTCACTCACATGAATAATTATCTTCAATTCCCATAAGGCTGTACGGAACATGAAACGGAGTAAACTAAAAGAATGCGTTGGGAATGTGGTGATTCTTTAAGGCTAATGAAAATAATGGAAGCATTTAATAACGCCCTGGCCCTAATAAGTCGAGATAACGTTACTAATTTTCTCAGACTGTCTGACCGACATAGAAGTGTACTTTGAGATAGACTGATCTATTTTGATTATCGCTTGTGGCAAACACCACAAGGGGATTGGTTAGACAAGGGCCAAAAGAACAATTGTGCTAGGACTGCTTGGTATTTTGATGGAAATAGAAATATGCTTCTTGCGAGAGTCACGCTATCTTGACATATTTTTATATGTTGTATGCTCTGATGACTATAGCACAGTGAGGAATGGATCCATGTTTCCTTACTATATGAGCTCCGAGGCTTGACTAAGCTTCTTGTGCAGCGAGTTGCATGACGTCGATATCCTTAGGAACATATGTCCATGCAATAAAACTCAGCCAACGAATGCTACTTTGACGTTCTTTCTTTTATAAGTAAAAGAATATAGTACATCAAATGAGTGTGATTGGAAAAGCAGATTGATAACGGGAACAATAGTTGATAGAAGAAAGATCATGAGGTTTATGATCAGCCATTAACCAAACTTTAAGCGCATCTGTGACTTTAGAATCTAATGTAGTCTCCGAAGAATTTCCTACTTGGCGCCTATTCTCTGACGGTGCAACCAGGATTGGACCCAATGGTGCCATTATCGTAGGAGTTGGAGTTGTCCTTGTTTCTCCGGACGGGTCAGCTATCCAAAGAGCCTACTCCTTAGATAAGCCTTGCTCCAACAACGTGGCAGAATACAATGCTCTACTCAAGGCCTCCAGCTAGCCAAACAACTTGACGTCGAGTATCTTGAAGTCTATGGCGATTCCAAGTTGGTTGTTAATCAAGTTAGAGGGACCTATGAAGTTCGCTATCAAGATCTAGTGCCTTATTTTGAAGCGGCAATCAACATGGCTATATCATTCAAAGCCTTCTTCATTGAATATGTACGCCAAGCTTGTAATACTGAGGCCGATGCTTTGGCTAATCTTGCAGTAGTCTTAGCCATTCCTATCAAAAGACAAAAGGTGGTGGTCGTCTCTAATCGGGAATTGTTTTGCGTCGAAAATAATCGTAATATTGAGTTCAGTAATCTTACTGAAGCCAATGTTATCAGTGAAGATTGGAGAGTTCTCTTCATCGACTTCATAGTTTATGACATACTCCCTGAAGATCCCAAAGAAGCTACGAGTATTCGTCGAAGGTCTCTACGATTTTATTACAATCAGACCACTAAGACTCTTTATCGACGAACTTATGACGGCCTACTCTTGCGTTGTCTTGCTGGTAATGAAGCAAAACAAGTATTACGTGAGGCTCATGATGGTGTCTGCGGAGCACATCAACCTGGTCCTAAGCTACAGGATCGTATCCGACGTATGGGTTACTACTGGCCCTCTATGGTATCTGATGCCATCGAATATGCGAGGAAATGTCGAGCTTGTCAAATCCATACAGATTTTATTCATCAACCTTCGAAATTCCTTCATCCGACTACTGCTTCCTGGCCTTTTGAAGCTTGGGGCATGGACATCATCGATCCTATCAATCCTCCTTCTTCTAGAGGACATCGGTTCATATTGGCAATAACCGATTATTTTTCCAAATGGGCTGAAGCTATACCACTGGCTGAAGTCAAGACCAGCAGTGTCATCAACTTCGTCAAATACTATGTCATCTATCGATTCGGTGTACCTCGACGAATCATCCATGACAATGGACCACAATTCATCAGCAAGAAATTTACGAGATTCTGCGATGATCATAGGATTGACAATGTTGCTTCGACAGCCTACAATCCTACTGCTAATGGCTTAGCTGAAGCTTTCAACAAAACTATCATCAAGCTCCTCAAGAAGTTTGTGTCTACCAACAAACGAAATTGGAGTGAAAAGCTTGGTGAATGTCTTTGGGCCTACCGAACTACGATCCGCAATCCCACAGGCTTTACACCTTTCTCTTTGATGTATGGTTATGAAGCAGTTCTTCCTCTGGAACTTTAAATTCCTTCTTTAAGGATTGACATTGCTAATGAACTCACTACAGAGAACAACGATCTTCTCCGACTTCAAGAGTTAGAATCACTCGATGAAAAGCGATTATTGGCTCAACAACATATTGAGTTATATCAAGCCCGTATCTCGAAGACTTTCAACCGCAAAGTTAAAGTCAGAGCCTTTCAGCAAGGAGAACTTGTTCTAACAGTAAGACGTCCTATGACTATGACTCATTCGAGCAAAGGCAAGTTCGATGCAAAGTGGAAAGGGCCTTATATTGTCAGCAAAGCCTTTTCGAATGGAGCTTATCAACTTTCAGAGTTAGATGGTCGAGTTATAATGATGCCTATCAATGGCAAATTCCTCAAGAAATATTATGTATAAATGTAACAGAGATTTTATGTAAATAAAATCAGACAGTTCATAAATAAAGTTTGATTTTTTTATCATAAATGATGCTACATGATATCAAGGAAGATCACTATCATCCTTCTCGACATTGGGACGTGAACCACTACCGTCCTTATCAAAGACATAGTCATCAAAAGAACTGAGAACATCCTTGCTCGAACCTACTAGGAACTTGCAAGCAGCCATCCTCATGGCTTCTTCCTCTTCAGTCTTTCCTGGTTCAAGCAGTCGACATTAGGCAACCCCCTGACCCACTGAACATCTGCACAGCCACACAGCCGTCGTATACCACTACACAGCCGCCTGAGCGCACAGAACAGAGGCCCTATTCTGTTCAACTCGACAGCAAGGTACCCTATTTTAAACCTAAAATTCTTCCTCATCACTTGATAAATTTTCAATCTACCAACGCGTGACTATAGATCACATGACCACCTTAGAACCCTATCAGTTAGAATTAAATTCGATGCATATAGTTTCTCAGGAGTTTCTCTTAAAAGTCAAGAAAAACCACCGAACACATGTTCTGTAGTTGACAGTTTTTTCCCTTATTAGAAGGCAAATATCTGCCAATCCAAATAAGCTTTTTCAAAATATAATTAAACAGGGTAGAAGACAACATATAGGAGTTCAAAATCTATTTTTTAGTTTCTAATTTCATCAATTGTGTAGAGAGAAAACTGTTATTCAAAATCGATAAAAATTTACGTAAAATAGTTTAAAATTTTTTGAAAAACCCCGATACGGCGTGTGCCCCAACAAATCGGGCGACGTGGTCACGAAAACAAGTTGTGTAGTTAAAAATATATTTTTAGGTTAAGTCTATTTGCCAGTACGACGCGGTTTACATTTTTTTATACTCAATAAAATTGTAAAAAATACATTTAAGAAGAAAAATAAAGACAGACGTGACGACTGTGCAAATCTCGAAAGGTAGTAGTACTAGTTGTCGTACCCCGTTATGAGTAGCCCTTATATCGAGTCTGAGTTTAGACGATTATCAAAATCAGTTCGACCATAACCAATGGGCCAACACATTCAGCAGTTTACAAGTACGTCAATATCCCATAAGTAATATGTTCGTACAGTATCAAGACACAAAAATTGAAGAAACCAAGAATTATCGATATGACACGGTATTGATAACCAAGAACTCACAACATGATACAAGCAATACAAGAATCACACAATATGAGAAATATATATCCCATACAAGTACACATATGCGTATGCAAATAGGTATATCGAAAAATATATATTACAGGGTGCACTCTTCTCATTCTCCTATCCAAGTAGAATAACATATCCGTGCGGCTTGCGACCGTGAGGACTTGTAAGTAGAGTAGCTTAAACCAAATTCTCGAAGGAACCAACCTAAGGATAACCCCTACCCCTATTGAAAAATATGATGAGGAACTTGTGCACCCTAAATTATTTTGTGTTGTCTTATTTGAATATCTTTCAATATCTCTCTATCTCAAAAGCATCCAAATAACATGCTTATATATAAAAATATTTATTCTTTCTAATAACAATATTATCATTAAAATAAACTGAATATCCATCCTTAACTAACATAGAAACAGAAACTAAATTCCTTCTAAGTGAAGGTGCATAAAGACAATCTTTCAATGTCAAAGACTTATTTCTACCAAAATATAAAGTAACATCTCCTAGTGCAACGATCGATACTTTTGTAGCATCACCCATGAACAAGCATATATCTCCATCACTGAGCCGTCTGGTTTCCTGGAACCCCTGTAATGTATTGCAGACATGATTAGTGGCTCCTGTATCTACACACCAGGTGCCGGTAGATAACACCGCTAAACATGTTTCAACTACTAGTAAATGAGATATACCTTCTTTGTTCCTTTGTTTGAGAAGTGGACAATCAGTCTTCCAATGTCCTGACCCTTTGCATTTGAAACATTTGCCTTTCGGCTTTTTCACCGCGCCTTGAGGTCCCATGCCCTTCTTTGCTGAGTTTGCCTGTTTCTGAATGTTATTCTTCTTCTTACCGCCTTTTGGCTTAGAAGTAGAATCCTTTTCAGAAACAAAAACATGACCACTCTGCCTAAAGAGAGATTCAGCATCCTGTAGCTTTTTTGCTAGTTCTGTCAAACTATACAACCTTTTGTTCATGTTGTAATTAAGGCAGAAATTGTCAAAACTTTTAGGCAGAGTCCCGAGAATGATATCGACCTAGGATTCCCTATCGATTTCAGCTCCAAGGATCTCCATCTCATTCAGATGACCCATCATCTTGAGAACATGATCCATTACTGGTGTACCCTCAGCCATTTTTGTATTCATCAAATATTTTATAGCAAACTGTCTAGCTGCTCTACTATGATGTCCGAAGAGTTCCTTGAGGTTATACATCATGTCATAAGCAGTGGCCATGGCCTGATGCTGATGTTGCAGTACATTTGACATAGATGCCAGAATCTAACACCGCGCTATCTCATCTGCTTTTTTCCACTTCTTATAAGCCTTTTTGACCTCTTCATCAGAGTTAGCATCAGGCTTAGGTGGGTATTCCTCAACAAGTACATATTTGTACTCCTCAACAGTCAGAACAATGTCTAAATTATGTTTCCAGTCAATATAATTAGGTCCAGTAAGTTTGTTTTCTTTAAGAATCGCCATAAGTGGACTGAAAGAACCCAATTTTTTGAAAACCTGAGAATCACATAAATAAAATTATGTAGGGCAATAAAACTTTTGAATTAACTAAATATTGATTCCCTCAAAACAATAATAAGAAATTCACCAACACCTTGAACACCATGAATTTAGCATGCCACGATAGTGTGGACGTATACAAATTCAACTTTGTTCAACTAGGTTTTTCTTATTAATTTTACTATCATGTCAACATAACTTTATGACAAATAAAATTAATATGCTGGTCTTGCTCTGGTCATACAAATAATAGCAGTGACTCCGATGGGGAGGATACCATTATTTGTATTTAAGTGTATACCATTACTTAATACTAAGTCCATTACCTTGTAATGAGTTCCTTCAGATGGAGAAATGAACATATACTAGGTAACTTTCTACAATTGTCCCTAAGAAAGTTTGTACTGGTGATCCATAATTATACTCATCCGATATGGAAGAAAGCACTAAAGCCAACACGTAAGTATAATTACATCACCTACAAACCAGTAATGGAGACCATAGGATTTATACTAAATAAATATCCTCTCCTACTTAGTTATTTAATAATGAGGGTTTTTCTACTAGTTGATATTATGTCCATGTTGTCCATTATTAATGTAGGCTTAGTTTTTCAAAAAAATAACCACACAATAATAAACATGCATAATCATAAAAAGCAAAATGACAAAACTAAGAGAAAATATCCAACTATTATGGTCATCTTTGCTGCTCCGTCCTCAACTATTTGAATCCAAAATCTTTCGCTGTGCAGATCTATTCGGGGTTTGGCTGTCGATTCCTTCATTGAAAATCATTTGACTGTCTCTGGACTGCTTAAAACTAGCATCTCGTCCGGCGTCAGAAACAACCACCACCGCCATCACGATTGATCAAAAATAATTAAAATTACATCAACCCTATGCCTCCCTATCACGCCCCGCTCCCGCATATTCGGGTACGGGTCGATGCATGCCCGGCCTACACTGTCATTGACAGTGGTAGTGAGCCGTCTAGTCATCAAATACAAGAGTATCTCATTACAGCATCTAATCACAGAATCTATACTAACCATCACAGTAATCTACTATACAATTATTACAACTTATACACGAATATTCGGGTACAAAGCCGGTAAAAGATAAATGATACAACAATGACATATAATCAAATACACTCAATCAAACTATATACATGAAAGAAGCTATCTCAGTATCAAGCGAGCTCCAATGCCATTTATGACAATCTAAGGATCCATCTCACCTGTAATCAACGATCCAGTCAGGAAAGGAGCAAAGTACAATGTAACTCAATAGAACTCACCATGAAGATCGATGGAATGATATATCAAAATATAACTGAAAGACAGATAACAAGATGAACAATAAGCATGCACTAACTACGTGTATATGTGCAATTGGACGTTATCAACATGTGGGGACTAATATATAATCAGGCATATAAAATATGCTATCAGTCAATATAATCAGGCATGTCTGACGATAATGCTATCAGTCACGCAATAATCAGGCATGTCTGACGATAATGCTATCAGTCACGCACGAAATAGACTCAGGCATACAGAGTATACTATCAGGCAATGTTTGTCCAATATTAGTCAATCACATGTCTCTAGAACGTCCCCCACCCGAAACGAGAAACAATGCAAGCAAGCAATCAATCGAGAACAAGTGAAATAAATGACACGATAACAAGTGTAAGTGCAATACATGCAATGATGGTAATACTGAGTACATGTACTTGCCTTGATTCCGGGGTTTTGTCCGAGTCTTCTAAATCACCTAAAATAGGAAAACAATATTTAGAATATTCACGAAACCTTTCTAATCAATCTAACCACTCTATTAGGCTAAACTAATCATACCTTGTATAAATCAACCTAGCTTGGCCTATAGCATTAAGTTCTAAATCATCGGAACATCAAGTATTTGAGTCTAACAACCCACTGTCCAATCTCAATATGAGTCTAGCCACACTCACTAAGCCATGTTAATATAAACCTAGAACCCAACTTGAGTCTATTGTACACAGGTTCTTACTAACATTGACTTATAAGGCCTAGGACTCAACTGCAATGAATGACTAGATTATTCATAAAAATTCCACAGCCCTAACCAACGGCTACAATAATTTGAAGTAATATGAAGCACAACTCTCAGTAGCAAAATGTAAACTAAACTTGCCAAATTTCCTTGCTTAACACTGGTTCCCACTACTACCTAGGTCAACTTAGTTCAAATCATAACTACTATTACCAACGGTCAAGGATTGAACCAGCCAACAGTGGATGTCAGATCAACAGGAACCAAAATTTAAATAAGTGACATTTCACTGATACTTGCCAACCACACAGATATCATTAGCAACATAAAATCTCACACATTCCTATTCATTCAAATTCTCAGCTCGGTCTTCTGGTGTTACTTTCGACACAGAGACACAACTCACCGTGTCGTATCCAACCAATCTAAACTGCTCTAGCTACCTGCTCTGTTCAACATAATTCCTTACTAGCTTCATAATAGGTCCATACTGAGTTCAAACCCAACTCTATAACTCATCCATGCTGCAACCCTATACTAACGGCTACTGAACAGTAGCCTGGAGTTCAAATTACTCCAACACACTCTGTAATATATTGGGATTAACTCTGACACCTGTGTCCTGAACATGCCAACACAGAGGACACTGGACCTAGCCTATGCAATTGTTCCTATATCAGGTTACTGTGTCTGTGTCAACTATTGTCCAACCGATACAAATTAGCACACAGGGAACAATAAAAGAATACCTGAGTCCAATTAATGCTCAGCGGAGTCCGATAGTGCCACTCCCGTGTCCAGACTAGTAAAACAGGCTGGCTTAGACATTGCATAAAATAAACCTATTATTTTTAACCAAATCTAAAATTCGTATTTGAAAAACATTTCCAAACGTCCAACAGTTCCAAAGAGCCTAAAACTTGTTTAAAACCTGGATTCTGACCTAAATTAGAGAACCAAAGTTCGGACCAAACTCGGGTACCCTGATTTGGTAAACCCTGTAAACCTATTCTTCATGCAGACTCGACTGCAACGGTCAAATTTTTGAACGTTTGATATCTGAATTCGTCCAGAACTCGGTTTTCAGTAATCCTATATGTAGAAAAGAGTTTTTTTTTATTCTAATCACTCATTCACTTTCTATCTTCTTTTCTCTTATTTCTAAGCAATTCAAAGACTTCCATTTTAAATCCCAAGCATGTTTTACAACCTTTAGTCTACTTTCTAGTATGGTATGGTCTAGAAGTTTTAGAGAGTTATAATCAGAGGCTTGATCCAGAAGTTCATACTTCACAATTGAAGTCGGTCGAGCACTTCTGATTGAAAATTCGGTGTTGTAAGAGCAGCAAGCACTTGGTTTAAAGCTTATATTTTCAATAGTAGATTTCAAACTCAAAACAAGAGTCCTCGGCTTGGACTAGTCCTCACAAGATGTGTTTGCTCTCTGTCCCTCTTATTTACCACCCACGGTTGTTACCCATAGAACCCTTCACGTCCATATTACCTTGAGTCGTTTTATACCTTCGTGGAGTCTATCCTTACCATGTCCATATTACCTCTGAGTAAGGAAAATGTCTCTACAAAAATTCCCGTATTTGCCATGTCCATATCACCTCTGAGTAAAAACCTAGTTCCCAATAGAGTTATCTACTCTAAAGGGAATTCTTACTTCTGTACAAAATACACAACCATGAAGGCAGACAAAGAAAAAAAAGTAAAATATTTAATATGTAAGTGAGATGATGTTTTCTATTACAATATATATATATATATATATATATATATATATATATATATATATATATATATATATATATATATATATATATATATATATATATATATATAATCTCTCATAAACTGAGAGACAAGAAGAAGCAAGAGGTCAAAGTTGGGAAGATTCGTTCTTAAGATCTTTTAACCGGCTCATCAAACGAGCCCTCTGCAGTTGGACTGAGGCTTGGACCCTCTGCTCAGCCACCTGAAGCCGGGCGGCTTCGTCTTCGACAGGGGACAAGGCCTGGCACGCAAGGGGTAATTCGGCCAGACAGATTCCAATTCGGCCATCTGGTCCTCTGACGCCTTTAAGTCCCTCTCAGCAAGAACTAGGGTCACTTCCAACCTGAAAATCTGCTTCCGATTAGTACAGAATTGATCCTCCAAGGCTGCATGACGGCAGACTCGAGCCTCTTCGGCATCAACCAGTTCATCAATCCCTGACTCGACCTCGACTAGTCGATCGGCCAGGGCCCGGTGCATCTCCTCATAATGGGACTCTTCGGAGGCTATCTTCTCTAACTACGTCATTGCTAAGGTCGACAGGCTACATTGCAGGACCTGAAGCTCCAGAGCAATGGCTTCTAGGTCAGCCAACAAGTCTCTTGCGATCACGGCCTGGGCCTCATACTCCGGATAATCGTACAGGATCATTAACTGGCCCGCTACTAGGTTGCGGAGCCCATCAGCCTGGTCCTAAGCTACAAGACCGATTGTACCGCATGGACTATTATTGGCCCCCATGATGGCAGACCCCGTAGAATATACAAAGAGGTGCCGAGCATATAGGTTTCATGCTGACTTCATCCACCAACCTTTGAAATATCTATGCCCCACAGTGGCCTCTTGGCCATTCGAGGCATAGGAAATAGACATCGCTGGACCAATCAGCCCGCCCTCCTCCAAAGGACACCGGTTCATCATTACCATCACAGACTATTTCTCTAAATAGGTAGAAACAGTATCACTGATAGAAGTAAAAACCTCCAACGTGATCAGCTTTATCAAGCATCACATCATTTACCGCTTTGAAGTTCCTAGGAGGATTGTCTATGACAATGGCCCCCAGTTCGTAAGCCATGTGTTCTATCGGTTTTACGACAAGCACCAAATTACGAATATAGCGTCAACGACAACCCTGCGGCTAATGGACTAGCCGAGGCATTCAACAAAACCATCGTCAAATTGCTCAAGAAAGTCGTCTCTTCTAACAAACATGATTGGAATAAAAATTAGGCGAATGTCTGTGGGCTTTCCATACGACCGTTCGGACACCCACGAGCACTACACCATTCTTTCTTGTCGATGTGAGAGAGGCAATCCTCCTCCTGGAGATCCAAATCCTGTTCTTACGTGTAGCCATCACTAACCAGCTGACTGACGAAGACAACCAGCGCTGGCGGCTATAAGATTTAGAGGTGCTAGACGAAAAATACCTGCTAGCGCAGCAAAGAATCGAGCTTATTTTTGGTGCCTTTAACAAAAAGGCATGGGAAAGAACATTCCAAGTGGGAGACCTCGTCTTGGCAGTTCGAAGACCGATGGGGATGCCTCACAATACGGCAGGGAGGTTCGAGCCCAAGTGGGAGGGATCGTTCGTTTTAGAGACAGTCTGCTCTAATGGAGCCTACCGGTTGGCAAAACCTAATGGCGACTTGCTAATGATGTCCATCAACGAAAAGTTCCTAAAGAAGTATTACGCCTAAAGACGGAACTGGCATAGGCTCCCACATCCCCTAAGGGTGCCTATGGGTTCTAGTCAGGGGATTTCTCTCTTCTATATTTTTTCTCA